>JAJOOE010000491.1:0-55503 GCA_036250405.1 Solanum raphanifolium | reverse complement strand
TTATCATTTCTTTGGAATCTTGTTTTCGATTTTTCAAGGTAAAGATCTGAAAAAGTTGTTTTGAACAATATTTTAGGAAGAGAGAATACCTACCTCGCCAGAAAACATGGTGGCCGGCAAACAAATTTTTAGTCGAAGAGATCTTCTGAACTTTTAAGCATTTTATTCATATCTAACCCTAGAAATAAAATTATTTAAAGATGACAAAAGAAGAAAAGAAAATGGCGCGGGGAAGTGACTAGCAACTAAGTTGCTTGGACTCTTCACTTTTGGTGACGCACCCGTGTCGACATGACGTGGGTGTGGTTGTGATTTGGTCAATCGATTTTGTGTGCTTTGACCAAAATCGATGGGGGAAGTATGGACAATTTTAACGATTACTATAATCAATACAAAAGCTAAGGTGAAATTGAAGGAAATGGAATACCTTTTATATAGAAATTTCTATGTCACTCCTTTTCCTTTGATCTCCTTCTAGGATTAAGTTCTTCACATAATATCTTATAATTTAGGTTTTATAGCTCTATTCTTAGATATTCTAGTTAATTTTTGGGCGAATCCCCGCACCCATATCCATACATGGATCCTGTTAAAACATGAATAGGTTTATACAATCCTATTTAGAATATAATAGGAATAGAAATAGAAATAAGAATAGTAAATAGTATCCTACTTGGTAAAGGATTGTATTGTAGTGTCTATAAACATGGTCTCAATGTAATAATGTAGAAACAACAACAATTTCAATAATATTTTTCTCCTATATTTCTCACATGGTATCAGAGCCTCTACTATCTTGGTAGAGAATCAAAGAGCTTCCGCTGTCGGCAGATGGCTATTACCCATATTATTTCTCTTTTTCAATAGGATTGTGCAGTGAATCTGACATCTCCTATATATTTCTATTTCCAGTTGGGTCGTGCCATCATTCCGACCCTACCCATATAATATTATTTGTTAGATTGTGACCAGTTTTAGCCATCAAATCTAATACTCCGACATATGAGCATGTTTCAGCTAGTTTTTCGGGGACTTTCTTGTTTAATATCAACCCCTCTATTTAATTCCAACATGGTCCATATACTTTGTACTAGATTTTGAGCACTTTTCGGCGACCATTTAATTTTGTTGCTCGGGGGGAGATTAGTAATCTTGTATGTCGATTACGTAAGTCACTCTATGGTCTGAAGCAATCTTTGCAAGCTTGGTTTGGGAAGCTCAACACTGTAATTTTATCACTCTGTGTTTTATCGGCATTATGCATCAAATTCAATATTTCATGAAAAGATTAAGCACATTGAGATTGAGATTGACTGACAGTATGCATCAAATCCAGTATTTAATGAGAAGACAAGCACATTGAGATTGACTGTCAATTTTGTGAAGTCGATTGATCAACTTGCAGATATCTCACCATGCTCCTCATCGGTCCTCGTATTAATTACATTTGTAACAAGCTAGGTACATGAATTGTATGCACTAGCTTAAGGGGGAGCGTTAGAACATGAATAAGTTTATACAATCCTATTAGAATAGGAATAGGTTTATACAATCCTATTTAGAATAGAATAGGAATAGAAATAGAAATAAGAATAGTAAATAGTATCCAACTTGGTAAAAGATTGTATTGTAGTGTCTATAAATAGGGTCTCAACGTAATAATGTAGAAACAACAACAATTTCAATAATATTTTACTCTTATATTTCTCACAGATCTGTATCCCTGAATCTTAAAAATTAGATCATGAAGGATCTGACCTTTAGATCCGCACCCGTTCGGACACCCGCACCCGAGTCCGAGCAACTTAGACTAGCGGAGATGGCGTAGGTCTAGTAAAGTTGACCAAGAAAATGAAGGAGTGGGAAAAAGAAAAGAAAGAGAAAACGAAGAAAAGAGAAAAAGGGGAAACAAATAAAGAGAATATTAAGAAAACACAATTCAACAAGGACTATATTAACTAAGTATAATTGATTATATTTCAACCAATTAGAAGATGACGTGTGTATTGTTAGAGCCATTTATAGTGTTTTTTCCTCTTCTCACGTGCTCTCAAGAAGTTGGTTACACTTTCTTTGCCACATCTCCTTTTAGGAGGATATTAGTTCCATTTCAAAAGAAAGTAGGGAGCAAAGGTCGTACGTAAATTTTAAGTGTGTAAATAACTTCTTTGGACAACCACAAGATGTAACTTGCGACTTTTCCCAACAACCAATTATTAAATTAAGGAATATATCAATCAAGTATACTTAATTATGTGTCTGTAAAGTTAGGTCTTGGGCCTAACTCACACCCCAAAAGCTAGCTCAAGAGGATTGTCCAAGCCTTATAAGTAGACCACCCATTGCATTAACCACCGATGTGGAAAGTTTTTCATTCTTCATGCGTAGCGTTGAACATGTAGTGAGTTGGGAAATTTTAATTTAAGGGTCAACATTGAGTGAGATTGGTTTTACCGTGATACTACGTAAAGTTAAGTCTTGGGCCTAACTCACCTTTTAGGGAACGTTCTACTTTAAACAAAAGTGGGGAATATAAGGTCGTCTGTAAAGTTAAGGTGTGCAGATGTCTTTTTTGAACAACCATGGGACGTAACTTATGACTTCCCCTACAAACAATTATATTATATAATTAAGGAGTATATAACTAGTTCTTTCTCCATTATTTTGATATATGATTTGATGTGCTTTACTTGAACTGAGGGTTTATTAGAATCCGCCAATCCACCTTCGTAGGTTAAGATACAGACACTATACCCTCTTCAAACCCACTTGTGAGATTAAAATGTGTATATTGTTGTTATATTTTAAGGAATATATTAATTGAGTACAATTAATTATAAAACAATCAATTAGAAGATGACAAATGTATTGTTGGAACCATTTATAGTGTTTTCTCCTCTTCTCACGCACTTTCAAGAAGTCGGTAACACTTTCTTTGCCACATCACCTTTTAGGGAGATCTTAGTTCCACTTCAATCAAGAATAGGGAGTATTAGGTTGCCGTAAAGTTAAGGTATGTAAATAACTCTTTTAAAACACCACGAGTTCCCCTACAAACATTTATATAAATTAAGGAATATATAACTACTTCTTTCTCCATTACTTTCATACCTGATTTAATATGATTTACTTGAATTGAGGATCTATCAGAAACAATCTCTCTACCTTGATAAGGTAAGGGTAAAGTTGTATACACTCTACCCTTTTCAATCCTTACTTGTGGGATTACACTGGGTATGTTATTAAAGAAAATATTAAACTTGTATAACTAATTATATATCAACCAATTAGAAAAAGGCACATGTAATCTTAGAATTGTTTATTGTGTTTTTCCCTCTTCTCACGCACTTTCTATAAGTTGGTAATACTTTTCTTTCTAAGTTGCTCGAACTCTTCATTTTCGGTGCCACACTCGTGTTGATACGATGTGGGTGTAGGTGTAGGTGTAGGTGTAGGTGTGGGATCCGTACCAATCGGTCAACTGATTTTGGGTACTTTGACCAAATTTGAGGGAGAAATTTTGGACAGTCAATGATTTCTAAAATCAAAACTTAAAACTAAGGTGAAATTAAAGAAATGGAATACCTTATATTATATATATATATATATATATATAAATTTCTATGGTCACTGCCTTTTCTTTTATATTCTTCCATGATTCTCCTATTAGTCAATATTTTTCTCCTCAAGTTATCCACATAATATCTCATAATTAAGGTTTTATATCTCTATTTTTAGACATTTGAATTATTTTTAGTCGAATCCCCGACCTGTATTCATAGACTGATCTGTATCCCCGAATCTTAAAATTTAGAGAGGATCCGACCTCTAGATCCGCACTCGAGCCTGAGCAACTTAGCTATCTTTGGCATAGCACATGAAACCTTTTCAGGGTATTAGTTACACTTCAAGCAAGAGTTGGGAGTATTCGATCACCCGTAAAGTTAATGTGTGTAAATAACTTTTTGGACAACCACGTGAGATAACTTACGACTTTTCTCTACAAACAATTACTCCCTCTATCCTCAACATTAGTACTACATTCATTTCAATTTATGTGGCACCATTAAACTTGACATAAATTTTAAGAAAGAAAGGAAGACTTGAAATTTGTGACTATAAATCATTTCATTAAGGGTAAAAGGGAAAGTCTTAAAGTTAAATTATTTCCAATTATAAAAACGTGACATGCTTTTAAGGACAAAACTGAAAAGACAAGTGTGCCACATAAATTGAGACAGAGGAAGTTCTATTTAACTTGAGATTTGCAAGTCTTGGTTCCTCCACAATTATCAACAAATTATGCTAGGCAATGTTCATAAATGTCGATTGTATGTCCTTGTTTGAAATGATCTGTCATTAGTTAATCAAGATCTTGAAAGGCTCGTAACCACCAAGGAATAACAATTTTCCTTGCAAACCATTAATCCTTTTAATGAATTCAATTGCCATATATGTGAAGTAGTTCTAATCTTTTTCCTACCAAAATAGGACACATCCTAAATAGTTGAAAGGTAAAGGCCTTCAGTAATAACATAGTGGCTTCGCACCACTTGCTTTTTAACAAAGCGCGATGATCAATTGTGTCAATCAACGATTCCTCTCGTACTAGGTCCAACCTGCCTCCTTGAGACTTAGCTCTGAAAATGAATTCCGATTAGCCGCCTACCTTGTCCATTGAAGCTTATCCACCGGAAGACCTTAATTGTATAGGTACAACGTTGAAGCTTCCCTCTTTCATATTGATGAAATGCTAGGTACCTCTTTCATAGATCAAACTTCCCCCTTGATACAATTCAAAAAGGTACACATCCTAAATATTTGAAGGTAGGGTTGTGAAAGGCGAATGCCTTATCGCCTATTACTAGCGAGGCGGGGTGATCTCAAAAAGAAAACAAACGGCGAGTCGCCTGGTGACAAAGGTGTCACCTTTTTAAAAAAAAAAACATGCTTATTTTAATAATTAAAAGGCAATATTAGGGTTTATTTGATGTTTTGGACAAACACGACTCTCTTCTCCCTTTTTTCTCTCCAGTTCAGCTTTGCGACCTTCAGTTCGTAGTCGCGACCATCAACATATCTCTTCTTCTTTCTCCTTCAATCCTCTGCTTCGCGACCTCAGCATGTATGTTTCCAACACTTTCTCTTCTTCTTCGCTTCTTTTTTCATGCTTTGTTTTTTTTTAATTTCTATTAGCACTCAACAATGTGCAGTCTCTATTTTTTTTTTATAGTTCTAGTATTTCTTGTCAATTGTCTTATGAATTATTGAGTCATTCAAGTTCTAATCTTTTAGTATCTACTATCTACTATTAGTTTTTGAATTGAAATTTTTGTTAATATGTTATTGCTATTGAGATTTTAGATATGTATATATGTAATTAAATATTTTAAGTTTTTGGATTTTTTTAGGAAAGAGTTTTTGATATTAATTGGCGTCTCAATTGAAAACGGCGAGCGCCTCGCTGCAAGGCAGACCCTTGTCTCCTTTCACCATCCAAAACACAGGTTAAAGGGAACTTTTCACGTTTATTATTTAAATAGCTGGAAGTTCCCTTTACTTCCTTGGAAAAGTTTTGTGATCCACCAAAAAAAATGTGCCAAACAGCTTTTTAGACATCATGAGTTTTTTCCTTATCATCTTCAAAGAATTTGATTTTTACCCATTGATGATGGTCACATATAATATGATAGTCAAATGCATTCCCCAAAATTGGCCATATTTTTCCACTATCGTTGCAGAAAATTACAAAAACCCAACAGTAATTTTCTTTTTCCTTTTTCATTCATTCATGCTGTTTTAGCTTAGTCCGTGAAGCAAAATCATTCATACAATCACATCAACATACCAATGTCAATAAATCAATACACAAAAGAATTGTCATTCTCGTATATGCTATGTCATCTATTTTGAGTCACACCAGTAGAAGCCCAAGACTGCAGAGCTTTCTTACCTCTAGAAAATTTACATTAAAACTCTTAATAATGCTGAATGCAGCATAAGCAGCAGTCCCAAAAATACCATTCAATTATTCAATGAAACAATCAACGACAAAGGAGAATGATGACACTATTCTTGGTAACACTTGCCACATTTTAACATAGCAAAATCTGCTGCAAGAACACCACAAAAGGTATAGGAAGCTGTCAATAATAAATTTCGGATATTTAATTCCAGAACAGAAAAGTCTAACCTAATGCACATCCACATCAGCTCGGTGTTAAGAAATAAAATTTTGCACTTCATAAGAAAGACGCCAAAGCAAAACCAATAAATTAATAATCTTAAAAGCAATATATAAGGTAAACCTGATGCCATCACATTGGCTGTGCACCCAGCGCTCGCAAATGTCACAGCAAACCATAGGTGTTGTTTCAGAATCTCGATAAACCTACAATATAAAAAACAATTAATTGCATTTCCCATAGATCTATGGAAAGAAAAACACTCAGTTGTTTTGGAAAGGCAATGAAAGCCAAGGCATCCAGTAATCATAGCCGACAAATTAGCAACTTCACATTGATAAACCACCATGGTAAAAAGAACTCATTGTAAGATTAAACAAAGAGAAGCTCAAATAATAATAACTGCCAAAATATCTACCTTCAAACAAACTTGACAGTACTTTCTCTTCATAAATAATCTTCCACAAGCATCACAACAAGTGTATCCTAGAAACCACCTGCCATAGATCAAGATATCAATAGTTCAGAGGCAATAGGATATGCAATGCCTTGAATGATTTTCATAGGATATGCAATGCCTTAAATGATTTTCATAGGATATGCAATGCCTTGAATGATTTTCATATATCACATGCAGCACACAACATTATCTGATGCTACTATTGCAATATTTGTATTTTAAATCTCTAAGATATTAGTGCGGAATATTAAATGTGCTACGGGCAAGCCCAAAACTAGAGAACTGATTTAAATTGCTTTCATAGACCTTATCACAATATATAACATAAATAGAACTCCTACATGATGCTCCTCTGTGAAGATACAGAAAAAAGGACATAGAGAAGTACATGAATAAACAGTTTAACTAAAATGGAGTTAATTAGACTGTTCAATTAACATTTCCAGCAAAACGTGAATCCAAGAGAATGTCCACTAGCTGCACATGGCCCCATACTACATACCTCACGCTCAGTCCGTTTCCTGGAACACTAGAACAACAGCTGTGACACTTTGTGTGTTTGGGGCACAAATAAGGCCCACTGCTAACGTTCTGCACATCCCAAAAACAACTAAGTACAATCGACTTTTATCATTATACAGAACTGGAAGAGTAAGACACGAGAATCCACCTTGTGTGGAGGCTGCATACAGTGACAGTGATAAGCTGCATCACACCTTTTGCAATACATGAACTTGTTTGGATCTCCAGTTGTTTGACAGCCCTACACCAAAAAAGGAGCATACATACAGTAAGTATATATGAACAATATAGTAAGCATAAGAACATGAGTTGAACAATAACATAGACATCAAATAGCTAAAAATGCAATAATCACTAGTGTATGATGCAGAATGCATGTCCAATTATCAAACAGAAGAGTTGCTTTATACAAAAGATTAAAATAAACAAAAAGCGGCCAAAATAGTATCATGTATAATCCTACTCGATAGGGACACTTCCAATAGTTTTTTTAGAGATATTTCATACTTGAAGAGATCTTTTCAAACTAATATGTTTGATAATCAATATTTGAGTAGAAACTGCGCTTCATGTGATGCTGCCTCAAATAGATTAGCAGCCTACCTTGCAATTAACAGGAGCATATAAAAAGCCATTATCAGTGACATCCCTGACCATGAGCCACTCAAATAGAAAAGAAAGACAATAGGTTAAACTCCATTCATACTTGTGTATATCTCATCAGCACATAAACTCCAGTCTTTGTGAGAGCAAGAATCCTTATTTACTGAAATTGTCATCTTCCAGCCTCTACCACCCTTTCCCTCCAAACCATCACAAAAATTTCCCACATCCTGATAAAATACCACTATACCCAACCAATAAACTCATTTCCTGCCCATGCAACACATGCAGCAACACCTTCAATTTGTGTGATATAAGCCAATCCAGTCCTTGCAGTCACTCAGACAATAAAATTAACAATTCCATGACCATCCTTCTGGCACCTTCTACCACTTCTTCCTTCAATATGTCAAAAACCTTTCACATCCCCAAATCCAGTTTTGATGCAAGCTAGTGATGCCAAGTTAGGTGTTATTGCTGCACTTGTGATGTACACGCTTTGGGAAAACTTGGCACAGACGAGATGAGACAGAAATATTTTTCAACGAAGCACGGAAAATGAATTTGAAAACTTCAAAATACGGAAAAGATAGGGAAAACGGAGTAAAAAGAGTAGGTTTTTTTTTTTTGGATATATGGGTACTAGTATTCCTCTCTACAATTAATTTTTCTTTTTATTTCAAGTTTTTAACGCTTCTGCTTTTGCTATTGTTTTTCTGTATTTTTTTAATCAAGTAAATGTATTTTCATTCATAAACCTAGCTAAGTTATCCGTATACAAGGAATATATCAAAAGATAAAAATTCCACAAAAGGATATGATTCTTTACAAACTCCACCCACTCATTTACTCCCTCCGTCCGTCCCAGCTTATATAATTTACTTTCCTTTTAAATCGGACGCAAAAAGAATGACATATTTCTACATCAAGTAACAATTTCACATTAAAATGCTCATTTTACCTTTAATGAAATGATTTACAGCCACACAAATATCTATCACTTATTTTAGACCACAAATTTTAAAAGTCTTCCTTTCTTTCTTTAACTCTATGTCGAGTCAAACTAACTCATAAAAAAATGGGACAGAGGGAGTAAAAACAAGGGACTTTGTTCACACCAAAAGAAAATAAAGGAACTGAGACTACTCCTTAATGGAGAGAAACTCGACTCTACACCTTCAAAAGATCTCTCATCTCTCTCTCTCTCTCTCTCTCAAGACTACCCACATTAAAGCAAGTGGAACCACGTTCTAAGCCCTTCGTCTTCTTTTCCTTCTGTGCTCTTCCAACTGAACATCAAATCTTTCACAGTTTTTGGCAATGCTCACGGAGTGCTCAACCACCCAACATATCCCACCATAGCCTCATGGTTAGCTTGCAATGTAAGAAAAGATGATCCACATCCTCACCTGCCTTCTTACACATGTAACACCAACTAATGAAAGACAACGCACACCTTCCTGGGCACCCTTGAGATCCATATTGCATAACATGGAAACGTCATCTCCTCCCTAACCAATAGTTTCTCATAAAAAGACTTCACAGAGAACATTCCATTATTTCCAAACCCCACTTCCAAACATCGAAATAATCAATGGATTGACTTTTCTACGTAGAAAGGCTAGGATTCTGTATTTCCTTAAAATTTCTTTTTCTTTTTCTTCAAAGATGACACTTTCTTTGTATGCAAGTCCCCATCTTAAACTACTGGTGATTTTGAGCTTCTTTTTGCTTCTCTTTCGACTCTATGTATAGTTACTAAAACAATTTAATATGAAATTAAATGCTGCAAACTAATTACTTTTATAGTCAATTTATTGAGAATCTAAAACCAATGTTGCTATTGACCATCATTATTCTGTGACCTTGTTGAAATTTATTTTCATTCTATTTCATTTTAGGTATAGAATCTACAAATTGTCATTATTGTATAACAGGTACTAAAAATAATAATGTTAATCGCTACTTGATCTTATAAGTACAAAATTCATATATTTAGGCGATTTCATATGTCTGATGAATCGAACGCTGCTTATTGCTTTTGATTAAAGCTTTGAAGACCTTATTGCTTATTTGCAATTTTCATTTTTAACGTACTGCTCAAATCCTACCAATATTCCAACCTACAAGGCTATTTTTCTATGCCCCCAAGAAACCTCCACAGTAAAACCTAGAAGCAAGTCTCGTGGTGCCACGGAGGGAGTAACAAAGGAAGGGATAAAGGTTAACAGTTAGTTGGTTATAACCCTTTGTTTGATTTGGTTTGGTTAACCATTGGCTAGACGGATTAAACTATCTCATTCCAAACAATGTGAAGGTTTAATGTGAAACAAAACTATAATCAAAGTCTTCCTCAAACAAAAAAATAAAATTGAAGTCACCAAAGAACACAAGGACAAAAGCACAAATGACTGAAAAAGCAAGCTGGAGAAACAGAGAGGGAAATGCCTTGAAGGCCTAGCTCGAGTGGCAAAAGGTGGAGGATTTGTGGCTTAGATCGCAGGTTCAAGCCCCACACCATGCAAAGCGAAGCCCAGTATTTAGGTGGAGAAGGGTAGAGGGGCGGGCTCATTATCCACCGAATTTAGAAGGCTGTGATTGGTCCAAAGGGCGGGTCACACATGGATTTATAACAGAAAGGAAAACAAAAACCAAGAAGAAAATGTAATCTGATTCAGTAACACATTGCAAACTGAACATGACAAACTTTACACCATAAAAAGAAAAACATGGAAGTGATGGAACTATAGCGACTTATTTAACATTAAATAACTTCTTTTTAAATAACCGTGGCGCCTTAACCAGCTTGTGAGCACTTCAACTAATTTCACTAGGTACCTTCCACCAGCACACTTACCAGGTAACTCTGTTACCAAGCCAAGAAAACACTTGCGTTCATTAAATAGCTTCGTACAACCAGGGATTGAGGTTTCAACGTGGGTTTATCATTATACGCTATTATTGCTTGCAGCTTATTTGGCTTTGACATGGTGGATATTAGAGTTGGGTCCACTTGATCCAGAGGAAAGTAGTCTTCCCTGTTTCTTACAGGACAAAAGGTAGTTGATATGGCAAGTGTATGATTAGTGACTAATGGGTTTGCATATAAGTGGGGCCATGGGTCAAATTCCACCTGTTTTGCCATCTCCATTGACTGTCATACACCATACACATACGGAGGGATCCATTTAAAAGCATTGACTAAAAAGCAATATCTTTGTTTCTGAATTGACTGTCCATGCAGACACATAGAGAAGTTGAAAAAACCTCTTTCTATAGTTAAGACACCGACCTAAGTCAGGATCTTTTTTTTTCAATCAATGTACCTTACCCAAGATTTGTGTGTCAAAACTGACATGAGTGACCTCTCATAGGGCTAGGCAACAGGTAAGAACCTAAAATGCGTAAATATGAAAACCTCAGGTTGTTATATATGGCTAGCAAAGAAAATTAGGACATCAGTTGATATCTCATATAAATTTATTTTTTCCGTTTTGTTAGGTAATAAAAGTCAATGTTTTGTCGAATTAGCTTTGACCTTATTCCCAAAAAAAGAAAAAAAAACAACTCATGGTAGAATTGCCACATTATGGGAAGTTAATAAAAAGCAAAACCATGTTTCATTATTTTATTGAAAAGAATCAAAACGTTTACCTCACAAAGGCGGCAAGAGGGACATGTCCATGAACTCCAATGGAAGAGATCTGTAGGAAGGGGCATATTAGCAAAAGTATAACACTAAAAACTGACAAATCTTGTGGCCTATAAGAGTACCTCTATGTTGACCCCAAGTTTTCAGGCAGCTTAGGTGACACTTCTTCCCACAACAATTGCATGACATCATTTTCCTTGCTCTTTCACCTCCTTCATTTTCACAGGAAAAGCATAGCCTACACATCACTTTGACATTTGATAGACCTTGCTCTTCTCCACCGACATCTTTCATGGAGCCCTGAGGGCAGATATTTATTTGTAAATAAAAAAATTGAATACTTTCGTGTAATAATTTAAAACTGCAGTTCCTAACCTCCACATCTCCAGACTGAAATCCTCTAGCAAAATCCTCAGCCACATTCGATGCAGCAGCAGCTTGCTTCTGCAAAGCAACACGCTTAGTCTGAGCTGAAGCAATAGAAGCTGCCTCCTCACCATCCCCGCCGCTGCTGCCACCCCCATCACCTACAGGCACCTGTGGGGGTGACGCAACGCGAAGCTTGGGCACCTTAACCTGACATGTAGCAGGTTGTTTGGCCTTAAGACCCCATGGGTCCTTGAGAAACTGCTCAAATTTAGTCACATCCAAGAACTCATTTTTACCCTTTGGGAACCCCTCTGGGCAGAAGCAGATCTTTCGACTGCACCAACAAACGCAAAAACACTCAACTGGGTCAGAAATTCCAAAGCAAACAACAAAACACAAAACCAAGAAACCGATTTCGCATCCATCCATAAAGAGAGAGAGAGAGAGATAGCAGATCCTCCAGCAACCAAAAAATAGCCAAACCCCACACCCAAAAATGCTGGATGGTTTAAATAACCCCAGTAAACAACTTAAAACCATAGAACAAAGAAACTCATTTGGCATCCTTGGCCTAGATAAGAGAGAGTAGATAGAAGAGTGATAATAAAAAGAGAAAGAGAGAAAATAAACAAAATTATAAACAAATAATACAAAAATAAAAGAATGTAGTACCAGGTAAAAGGGCAAGCTGTGTGAAACGCCATACACGAGATAAAGATTTTGGTGTATGAGGAACTTTTGAAGAGTTCAAATTGGGAAAAGCCCTTTGGGGGAAAAGAGAGAGAAAGAGAGGAAGTGGAGGGGGTGTGACTTTTGATTGTGGTTTGTGTGGGTGTTTGGGGTTACACAAGTTTGTTTATAAGGTGAGGCAAGATTTACATTTGGCCCATTGAAGTTTTCAAAATGTTGATAGAATCCATGATTGTTTGTATAGTAGTGTAAAAAAAGTCAAAAATCCAAAAAAGGAAAAACATTTAATAAGAGAAGATAAACTTTCAGAAAAATACATATGGTCATTGTGAGTAGTTTTTCAAAATTTATTTTGACCATAAAATTTGATAAGATTTAGAAAATCTGATTTTTAAATATTTTCAAGTTCCCACCAATTTTTGGGTTTTTTGGAATATGGCTTCTGCTCTGAGTTAAGTGGTCATGAATTTGTTTCTATTTCATAGTTACGAGTTATTGTCAGCTGTCTAAGATCTACTTCAAAGTCCAAGCAGTTACAATGTCAGCAAAGTCCTGCTTGGAAATATATTATAAAGAAACTAGAGCTCCATTTTTTGTTGATTTTCTTGAAGCAAGGCCAGGACATAAAAATGGAGATGTAACTTACAAGACAAAAGAAAGGAACAAGTAAAAATCAAGAGATTGATCATTGAAGAATTGAATTTTGATGCTCATTTCCAGTGAGGAAGGGAAAGTTTGAATAGCTTACAGAGTTCATAGTATGAATCATGGTCATCAAGTCCAATTCTGCATTTGACACTCATGGGAACATTTATATTTGCAGCGATTACGCACATTGCCTCAGCAACAAACTTTCCTTGTAGAAGTTGTGCATATATCAAAGCAAGTATACAGATAAATAATATATTTAATTTATCAAGCAAACAAATATGAACCTTTGGATCAAGCATGAGGCACACACCAAAACACCCATGTCAAGCTACTTTGGGGCTAGGACATCCACAACTGTTATATAATAGAGAAAAAGTATCAGTTTTGTGTCTGAATAAAAGCTAGAAACGTATATTTTAGATAGGAAAAGCAGAATGAACTTAAAATTAGTTGTGTCGATTTGGCCAAGATCTCCAAATTATTTTCCCTAATTTGAAGCACTTTAGGATGTTGCTCAGGGCTATATGCCTAGAATCTATCCCGGTATATTAGAAAAATCACATAAATATCAGACTCACTGCACAATAGAACCACACAAGCATTAGTCAGTGACAAGCTTCTCTTAAAGGTCCAAGTTGCAAGCACAATAACATATCAGTACAAGAAAGTTCCTTTTGGAGATTTTTTTTTTCTTCTTATTTTTTGGTGACCGTGGTGTTCGTACTAGCTTTCGCGGACCTCGACTAATTCAACGGGATACCTGCCACCTCTCACCAGCAACAGGTAACTCTATCCACCAAGGCTAGGACAGATGGGAAGGATCACCTAGTTTTTCTTGTCTTCACTAAGTTTTGAATATGATACCTCAGGGTTCTCAACCGCTTCTTTGACAACTAGGTCACACCCTTGGGTGCAGATCCTTTTGTAGATCTACCCAGGTTACAATAATACATCATCTAGGTCCCCTTCTTTGCCAAGTATTTTACACCAACAGAATAAATATTCCTTTTCTAGGAAACCATCTAACTGGGACAAGGGTCTTAGTTTAGGAAAATGAAAATAACCAACCAATTTGGTTAACTCGACCCTTGAAAGACAACCCAAAGAGTCTATAGTAATTGATATAAAAACAGCATGATTCATCGATTTAGAATATCAAATTCAAGTGTCAGGTGCCATCTATAGAAGTGTTAACTGTAAGCTTCTCTTTGTAGAAGGTCAGTTTAGATCATGTAGAAAGTAGGCATATAACCACAGAGACATACATCCACTATTTCCTTTTATCATGAAAATTGGGGCTGGCAGCAAGAGGATCAAGATTAAAGAAAGTAACATTTGCCATCGCATGACTTAAAACAAATGGGAAAAATAAAATCATAGGATATTTTGATTTACGCACATTCAGTGAAAAAATTAACCGGTACAGTTCATTTAAATTATCATAGAAGAGTTTGAATCTTCTGTAATTGTGAGCCTTTACATAATATATAGCACAGTAAATGTTCATTTCTTTTTGTCTAGAAAAAGAACAAAGGATTAACTTGCATGATTCTCTTCTTTTTGCTAAGCTCTACTTATCAGTAAGAAACAAAAAGGTACTTTATAGTTGGGTAGAAAAGCACTAGAGTCTTATTCCATGCAGCAGAACTTTACCAAATTGCCAAACTGATAAGAAAATTGTTTCGGCAGCAAGCATTTCTGTGTAGAGCCATGTCTTCTTTGAGATGAGATGGGCCAAAGTTCTGTAATGGTTATCAGTCCATTTCATCATGGGAGCAACACTGTTTAAATACAGAGGCTTATAAATATTAGGGAGCATTTTTTATTATTCTTTTAAGTAAAAAAATAATACGAAGCTTATTAACTTTGTAACGAGAGAAAATTAGACTTGAATATATGCACGCACCTGAACCAAGGAGGAGGATAGTGCTCTGCACCCATTAGAGAAGTAGAGTGGAGTTTTGATGATAAGCACACAATGTCTTGCTTGAACTTCCATAAAAGAAGTTCGATGACAATGTCATGGGTTTTCAGGATAACAGAATGAAAAGGAGTTATAGAAGCAATCAAACAATGTCCCGTAGATTTCTTCTTCCCTCGAAGTCCAGCGTAGGCTGCTCTTTTATGAACCTACCCATTGGATAGGAATTGGCATCACACAAGAGGACATGCTATATACCCCACAGAGGCACTTTGAAACATTTACAATAATTAACCGAACAAATAAAGACCTAAAGCCACCTAGTTCAATATAAGCCAAAAGAAATACTTGGATCATTAGCTGAAGGACAAACTGTCAGGAACTAGAAAGTTGATATACTGGCTCAACTAACTGAACATTTTAAATAATTTTACAGTTGCTGTAGGTATTGCCTAGAAGACTGGAAAATCCACCCTCACAAGTTAGAAAGAAGAGAAGCTACAAAGACAAATGAAAAACATTTGTATTTCAATTCCAGCATTTATCTTGTGGGTAAGAAAAAAGCTCTAGACGCTTAGAAGGAAGAATGATGCACTTCACTGTTAAAAATACAGAAATGTTTAAACTCATTAGGCAATCTGAAAAAACTAATTGATATAGATGCTATGATGGATTTCCTTGGCTCGGTTACGGATACAAGAGAGATTAGATCATTTATAGCCTTCTTGATAACCAGGACGCACCTGGTGCTGTTTTAGCTAATCAAATATTATCATCAATCAACAAGGAACTACATCTCAACCCTAAGCTTGTCAAGGTTAGCAGTTTGAATCCACTATGATAATAAACTATTGTTTATAATCAAATTATTGACATTCTTTCTATTTTAACCATCCCAAAATGTTTCACAATATTCCACTAACCATATACTAGTTATCCGTTTAAAGTGACATCATTCAACTGGATATGGAGTTCGTTAATTATGGTACATAATTAAATAGTGTAGATATGAGAATATTCAAATATGGTATAATAAGATAGTGTAGATAACATAATATTTAAATCAAATCCAAGTTTAAATTTGAACATTAAATGTTCTACAATTCATCCTCATTTAGATAATGTCAAAGGAGATGGGATAGTTCACATATTGCTAGAAAAGTGAAAAAAGAACCCATAAAAATTCAATCCTTCTAAGTTTTCTCCATATAATAACTCTTAAACAACTTCTCCTATTTTTTTCATTGCTTAATATCTTAATCATATTCCGGATATCCAAAATCTCAGAACCACCCAATTCCCACGTTTAGCTCTTCCCTTCTAACAGGAATTGACCCAAAAAAAAGTGCGAACAGGGAAGTGTATTAATTATGGGGTTTTCGAGGTTAAAAAAAAAGACCAAAATAAACAGAAATTAGGTAACTCAAGAACGAAAACAAGAAAAACTAACATAAAATAAAAAAGGGAAAAGCACAATATTAATACAATAACTAAGAAGAATAAAGAGTATGAAACCCAGTATATGTATAAAGAGGAAAATAGGATTTAGGGTTTTACATGGAAACAGAGAGATGATGCTGCAGCTACTGAATCCAGTGGCAGTTGGAGAAGACAAACCGAATAAAATAGTCTCTCTCTATATATACTAATAATACATAATAAAATAAATAAATAAATAAAAACTGTTTGTCTTCATTTCTTTTAAAATTGAAATGATTAATATGGTAGACATCATCAAAAATAATAATAAAGTATTAAATTGAGATCGTGTCAAAATAAAGATAAATATTTTCTGTTATCATCTTGATAAGGTTTGAAAATAAAATATTTTATTACTAAAGATATCTTTTATGTTGTTGAATAATCTGAATGTTAGATATGATCACCTCAAGATAGTTATTTTTAGACAAACATATTTTGATTAGATTATAAAATTTTAAATCTATTTATGATTCCCTTATAATTTTTCATTGATATTAGTGGTAAAAGTGTCATTAATGATATCTTGGGAAAAAATCTTCATCATATTTTGAAATAAATTACATGAATAGTCATTAATATTCGAGAATTTGTCTAGTAAATAGTAATATTATAAATTGTAATTATTTAATATTATTATGATGAAATAATATATCTAGTAATATTGTTCAATATTCAAATAATTTGACTCTCAAAAAGTAAAATATAACATATATATTACGGGACAATTGAATTATAACTACCCAACGAACTAGAGAAGTTCATATTGAATTTTGCCTCGGAATCCTAGAGAGCTAGGGTAGAAAAGTTTTGCTATTCTATAATAATATCTTTTATCAGGCATAAGATATGGATAATTTAGGGAAAACTAAGGAAATAGCCCTTAGGAGTAAAATAGTTACAATCATATATCCTATTACTTTCATACCCTAAAATAATTACATTCTATATCCATTCCCAGTCAATTTGCATAATTGATTTAAAAAGCCCTAACGATCAACTTCCAATCAGTTCTTTGTTCTTCCTTACTCCTCTTTATTTTTTCATTCACGATTCTGCTTTTTTCCCAAGTTCTCCTTCCTTCATACACAATTCTTCTTCTTCCAGATCAAATCAAGGTTGAAGTTCGTTCTATCCATCAATGGAGCAAATACCGATCCTTTTGTAGCATAACGAAATTTGGAATTCAGAGTAAAATTACATCAACTTTGATATTGATGCACTGCTTGTAGAAACACCTACAAATTTTGAAGTTTTCATCACACAAATTTCAAATCATCTCAAAATTAATATTTCTGGAAGTATTGACATCAGCTATTCAATTGCGCAAGGATTTCTGCAATTGAAAATATTGAACGATATGTGAGTGAAAGTGTACATCAAGAAGAAGAATGCAGATATTACTTCTTATCCGTTGGTCATTGCCTACAACAACACTGCAATGAAAAAAATGACCGATTCTCCAGAAATATCTCAACAAAATACAGAGTTACTAATTTATGAAAAAAATACATTCTTTGAAATTAATCTTCCTGCTAATGTTGTTGCTGAGGATATGACTTCAACAGAGATAACCACAGATATATCAAAACAACCAATCTAAGTTTATCACATCTACAAAAACAAAATCACTCTAGCTCAAGTTGTAAGGCGACATTTAGTTCAAGAAGGTTTTCAGTATAAAACCCCGAGATCTTGCAAAAATATGTACAAATCCCTATATATAATGTTTGAAATGACATGTTGTTTTTAGTAAATTTATCAAACGATTAGGGGAAACTATAGAAATACTAAATGATACGATAATAATGTATGACATACTGTTCTGGTATCATTCAAAAAATAATCAGTAAAACTGAACAAATTACTGAATGATACCACAATAGTATATGACATGGTGTTGTGGTATCATTCAGAAAATAATAACACAGTACAGGAGGAAAATGGACAATTACTAAGTGATACCATAATAGTATATGTCATACTCTTTTGGTATCATTCAAAAATAATCAGTGCAAAATGAGCAATTACTGAATGATACCATAATAGTGTATGGCATGCTATTGTGGTATCATTCAAAACTAATAACATAGTCCACGAGGAAATGGATAGTTAATTAGTGATACCATAATAGTATATGGCATTACTCTTCTGGTATCATTAAAAAATAATCAATTGAAAATGGACAATTATTGAATGATACCAAAATAGTATTTGGCATGTTGTTGTTCAGAAATAATAACACAGTCCAGGCAGGGGTGGACCTAGGTGGACCCTAGGGGGTTCACCTGAACCCCCTCGTCAAAAAATTACACGATATATATTACATCAAATTTTGATTTTATGGGAATATATATTAAAATGAACATCCTAAAAATAAAGTATAGGCTTGGCTCAATGGATAAGTGGTTCAAGATATGCCCCTAGGTCACAGGTTCAAATTCCATATTTTTTCCCTCTTTTTAATATGCTTTGGAAAATGAAACTTTTGGGCTTAGACCTTCTTCTTCTTTTTCATTATTTTTTCCTTTTATTCCATTTCTTCTTTTAATTTGTTTTTGTTTAAATTTATTAGACACGTTCTTTTTATTTTTATTTTTTATTATTTTTAAATCTATTATTCATGTTGTTTCAACGTAACTCTTTTTCATATACTAACTTGAACAACTCTTTTAAAAAATGATGAATTATATTTAACTTGAAATAGAGATATAAATATATATATTTTTAAAATAAAAAGATAAATTAGATGTAATTGAATGAAGAAACTTAAATATCGTCAACATCCTTTTAAAAATATTAATTTATAGAATTCATGAAATTTCTTTTATATTTTTAATTCTATTTTAGAGGGATGAAAAGTAAACTTATTTGATTTAATCATTATTTGTCTTTTTTACAAATTATGATTAACCTAGTAAATTGAACTATATGAACTAAAAAAATTGACAATGTTATTTATTTATCTTCTGAATATGCATTATAATATTAGTAACTCTATTCTTACACACTTTTAGAGAATCTTGATGATTTTCATAGTAATATGTGATTGAATGGATACTAATTTAATTTTTTTTAAAAGAGAAACCTAAAGTAAAACATTACAAAATAAAAGTATAAAAAACACAAGAAATTTTAAGAATGCTCGATGGAGCATGATAAAAGTAGAAAGAAATGTTTAATATGATATGATAAAGTAAGTTAAATTTAGCATGATAAGGTAAATATCTTTCTTCCCCGTCTCGCTCCCTTTTTCATCATTTAATTTTCACTCGTTTTAGGAATTAACTTATGTAATACAGTCGATCCGCTAAAATTCTTATCAATGTATCTTTGTCCTTGATATCTTTGATTAGTTTAGTCTTTACTTTTATGAACCAATAAAATATCTATGATTTTTGTACAAAGAGCATGCTAAGGGGCTACTACGCTCACCGCGAGTAATACCATAATAGTATATGATATACTGTTCTGATATCATTCATAAATAATCAGAGAAAATGAGCAAAATATTGAATGATACCAAAATAGTATATGTATACTGTGGTGGTATCATTCAAAAGTAATCAATGCGAAATGACCTCAACTTAGTTTGTTGAGGTCTTTAACGTATTATTTATTTTACAAATATAAACAATACTATTCAATCACATACTTGTTGAATGCAGATATACTGTTATTTGTGTTGAAGACACATGTCGATGGTCTCTTAAGGCAAGAAGCATACAAAAATCAAAATTCTTTTGAGTAACAAGTTTCAATGATGTCCACACATGTCCAGTGAAAAATGAGCAATTACTGAATGATACTATAATAGTGTATGGCATGCTGTTGTGGTATTGTTCAGAAATAATAACACAGTCCAGGAGGAAATGCACAGTTACTGAGTGATACTATAATAGTATATGATATATTGTTCTGGTATCATTCATAAACAATTAGAGAAAATGAGCAAATACTGAATGATACCAAAATAGTATTTGTATACTGTTACAGAGTTTTGAGATAAAAAAAAGCTCTGTTTTTTGGAATAAATACAGGTAACACCTTCTACTCATTTTGTTCATTCCGTCAGAGATGATCAAGTGAAATACACTGCTTCACTACATGAAAAGACATGTACATGTGGAAAGTTTCAAATAAATAAATTTTCATATGGACATGCCATGATAGTGGTGCGCAAATTTCACCTTGACAAATATACATATTGTTCTCCTTACTACACTAGAAACTTCTTACATAAGACATATAAGGCACCAGTTAATCCTCTACCTGACAAAACAATGTGCCAACTTCCAGATAATATATCATCACGCAAGGAAGACCTAGAAAACAAAGAGGGAAAGGAGGATATGAAAAATACTATATTCCAACAAAAGTAAAATGTGGATAATGTGGACATAAAGGACACAATCGAAGAACTTGCAAAAGAATTCCAAAGAAGGATTGAAACACTATTTGTATTGATTTAGATAGACATTACAAAATATTTGTTATATAGTGCCACTAATGGTGATGGAATGTTCAAATTCAAAAAACAAGGTTTATATTGTTCACAAAGTGCTCATTGTTTGACTGATACTAATAAGGTATATATATACTATGTTCGTATCAATAGTATTTCTATTCCACACAGTAGTCAGTAGTCGCAATGATGCTAAACAAATATATATTTACAGTGTTAGTATCATTAACTTTCTATTCTCCATATACAACTCATTAGTAACTGATACTAAAATAGAATCTATATACTGTGTTGGTATCATGAAGGTTCTCTTTTTCATATTTTACAAATTACTAAATGATACTAAATACGTATCTATATACTTTATTGGTATTATAATGAAATGACTTGAGTTTGTTGCCTATACTCAGTGCTCTCACATAAGACTCATTCAGCTAGAATAACTATATTAAGATACTCACGAGACAACTAGATGATATTGATCATAAAGTTAAACCATATTTCAACATAGTTTATAACAAAAATACTGTACGCAACTAGATGGTATCATTAAGCTATTTGTTCATAACTAATTTATCAAGAGATACTACAATAGTATGTCTTTATTGTAAGTGATACTAAAATCGTATATATCTACAGGATTGGTATCATTGAGATTTTCTTGTTCATAACTAATTTAGTAAGTGATACTAAACAGATATATATCTACAAGATTGGTATCATTTGATGTTTCTCGTGTTCCTAACTAACTTACTAAGTGATACTAAAAAGATATATATCTACCGGATTGGTATAATTGAGGTTTGTATTGTTCCTAACTAACTTAGTAAATGATACTAAATTAGTATATATCTACGGGATTGGTATCATTAAGGTTTGTATTGTTCATAACTAAATTAGTAAATGGTACTAAAAAGGTATATATCTATAGGATCTGTATCATTGAGGTTGTATTGTTCATAACTAACTTAGTAAAATGATACTCAAATAGTAAATACCTACATAATTGGTATCATTTGATGTTTCTCGTGTTCCTAACTAACTTACTAAGTGATACTAAACATGTATATATCTACAAGATTGGTATCATTGAGGTTTGTATTGTTCATAACTAACTTAGTAAATGATACTAAAACTGAATATATCTACAGGATTAATATCATTTGACGTTAATGTTGTTCATAACTAACTTAGTAAGTAATACTCAAATAGTAAATACTTACAGGACTGATATCATTGAGGATTATCTTGGTCTTAGTAAATGATACTAAACATGTGTATATCTACATGATTGGTATCGTTTGATGTTTCTCGTGTTCCTAACTAATTTAGTAAGTGATACCAAATAGGTATATATCTACAGAAATGGTATCTTTGAGGTTTGTATTGTTCATAACTAACTTAGTAAATGATACTAAATTAGTATATATCTAAAGGATTGGTATCATTTGATGTTTCTCGTGTTCCTAACTAAATTAGTAGATAATACTAAAAAAGTATATATCTACAAGATCGGTATATATCTAAAGGATTAGTATCATTTGATGTTTCTCGTGTTCCTAACTAAATTAGTAAGTGATACTAAAAAGGTATATATCTACAGAATTGGTATCATTTGATGTTTCTCGTGTTCCTAAGTAACTTACTAAGTGATACTAAACATGTATATATCTACAGGATTGATATCATTGAGGTTTGTATTGTTCATAACTAACTAAGTAAAATGATTCTAAATTAGTATATACCTACAAGATTGGTATCATTTGATGTTTCTCTTGTTCCTAACTAAATTAGTAAGTGATACTAAAAAGGTATATATCTACAGGATTGATATCATTGAGGTTTTTATTGTTCCTAACTAACTTAGTAAATGCTACTAAAATTGAATATACCTACATGATTTGTATCATTTAATGTTTCTCGTGTTCCTAGCTAACTTATTAAGTGATACTAAATTAGTATATATCTACATCATTGGTATCATTGAGGCTTGTACTATTTTTAACTAGCTTAGTAAATGATACTAAACATGAATATATCTATAGGATTAGTATCATTTGATGTTTTTCGTGTTCCTAACTAAATTAGTAAGTGATACCAAAAAGGTATATATCTACATGATTGATATCATTGAGGTTTGTATTGTTCATAACTTAGTATATGATACTGAAAAGGTATATATCTACTGGATTTGTATCATTTGATGTTTCTCATGTTCCTAACTAAATTAGTAAGTGATACTAAAAAGGTATATATCTACAGGATTGATATCATTGAGGTTTCTCGTGTTCCTAACTAACTTAGTAAATGATACTAAAATATAATATATCTACAAGATTAGTATCATTTAATGTTTCTTATGTTCCTAACTAAATTAGTAAGTGATACCAAAAAGGTATATATCTACAAGATTGGTATCATTGAGGTTTGTATTGTTCATAACTAACTTAGTAAAAAGGTATATATCTACAGGATTGGTATCATTTGATGTTTCTCGTGTTCCTAACTAAATTAGTAAGTGATACTAAAAAGGTATATATCTACAAGATTGGTATTATTAAGGTTTGTATTGTTCATTACTAACTTAGTAAATGATACTAAAATTGAATATATCTATAGGATTGGTATCATTTGATGTTTCTCGTGTTCCTAACTAACTTACTAAGTAATACTAAAATAGTAAATGTGTACATGATTCGTATCATTGAGGTTTCTCTTGTTCATAACTAAATAAGTAAGTGATACTTAAATTGTATATATCTACAGGAGTGGTATCATTTGATTTTTCTCGTGTTCCTAACAAACTTAGTAAGTGATACTAAACAAGTATATATCTACAGGATTGATATCATTGAGGTTTGTATTGTTCATAACTAACTTAGTAAAGGATACTTAAATAGTAAATACCTATATGATTGGTATCATTGAGGATTTCTGGTTCCTAACTAACTTTATAATTGATACCAAAAAGGTATATATCTACGGGATTGGTATCATTGAGGTTTTCGTGTTTATACCTAACTTAGTAACTGATACTAAAAAGTCATATATCTACACGATTGGTATTATTGAGGTTTTCTTGTTCGCAACTAACTTAGAAAGTGATACTAAAATAGTATATATATACCGGATAGGTATCATTTGATGTTTCTCGTGTTCCTAACTAACTTAGTGATACTAAAAAGATATATATCTACAGAATTGGTATCATTGAGGTTTGTCATGTTCATAACTAACTTAGTAAATGATACTAAAATAGTATATTATCTAAAATGGTATCATTGAGGTTTGTCTAGTTCAAATACTCTCTTGTTATCATTTCCCTTTAACTGTTTAGAAATTACTCAGTGAACACATAATGATTATAAAAAACAAACTATTCACTATGTTGTCAGTTTTAAAAAGTTTAACAGTACATTAACAGAAAATAAAAATAAATAACTAATCCTACGCCTTCCGCTTTTTCCCAGCTTCCCCAGTCTGTCAGGATTTTCTGTCTCGCTACACTCACTATCCATTTGTTTCTGTTCGTCATATCTTGAACGAATAGTGTCAATCTCCAAACAGTCCAAAACAGCTGGTATTGTGAGACCTTCAATGAAATATTCAGCAAACGCCGCAACAGAAATCCCACAGTCGTTGTATAAAGAAAGAGTACAAAATTAAGACTCTAAAAAGACAAAAAATGAACAAATGAAAAGAACATTGTTCAGTCGCATACACATTTAATACAGATATAGTGTTATTTGTCTAGATGATACATGTCGACTCTAAAGACAAGAAGAATGCAAAATTCAAAATTCTTCTGAGTAACAAATTTCAATAATGTCCACAACATGAAAGATCATGTGAACAAATTGCAACAAACATTAAAATGTTCAAAATGTACAAATAATAAAGTAAAAGAGGATAAATATATCATGAGTCAGATTAATTTATAAAAAAAAAATAGTATTATACCTTCAAATGAAAATATTGATCAATGACTTTGTCGCCGGATCCACCAATATTTTCGGTTTTCATTTTAGGGAACGATTCTGAAGGAATGGACGGACCAGAAGAACAACCTAAATTTTATTTTTTAGTCTGTTGTTCAGAATCTATAGGTGCCTTCCCATTCCTCTTCAAATTAACCACGATTTCTTCACCGATTTCTTAACCCACAACATCTACATGGTTGATTTCTTCACTTAAGCCAACATTGTCTATTGTGTTTGCATTCAAATGGAAAGAAAAAATTGGCCCAAACATACTCGAAACCCTTGACTGTTGATCACCTACATTATCGTTATCGCTATCATTGTCAACATAATTAACATAAGTAGAACGATGCCCCCACTAACAACTAGTGCTATGTTTTTACGGCCCATGGAAAACAATTTGAAAAATCAAAAATAAAATCACAGAAACCCCAAAATCAATTCGAAAGAAACTGTATTGGAAACAAAAAACAAATGTAAGTGGAATAGAGAAAGAATTGTACCACACAAAAAGCAGACTGATCTCGACTAACAATGACAGACCGACGAAACTGCACACAACTGTTGAACTTCATCGTTGCTCTACCTAGACAAACCGGGTGGGTTATTTCCGTGGGGCCTATTCCTTTTGAATAACAAATTGGTCTAAACGATTGGACAATTAGTAATGGGCTTGAATAACAAATTGGGCCGAACGATTTGGACAGTAGTGGAAGAAAGGGCTAATAAAAGGGAGGGGGTATGGGCTGTAAATAATTAGAGGAGAATGGATATATGAAGAGTTACTTTGGGTTTGGGTACGAGGCTGTAAATATTTTAGGTTTGATGGCCCTTTTATGTAGTTTTTCCTAATTTAAAAGAGTTTAAATATTATTTTTTTAAAAAGTAATAATGTGACATGTCATCTAATTAGGCGAAAGAATGATGTTTTTATTGTGTCAATATATTTTGAGAAAAATAAGAATAATGACGTGATATTTTAATCCAAAGAAACAAAAATAATGTTACTAAAAAATTTTCTAAACTTGAGTGACTACTTAAAAAAGTTTACTCTCACATTGCTTGTCTTCAATGTGCTTCTACAGTAATATCAAGAGGTGATTTTGAAAATATTCTAAATTAGTTTCACATTTTCTTGTAGCTAAACAAAACAATGAGATTATAAAAATCCTTAGGCTGATTATATATCTAATAGAATTTACTGTAGTATCATGGTGATTTCAGTCAATCATATCATATATATATATATAAAAGAGAATCATAGGCCGCCTACGTGGCGCCACCACAAACTAGAATTCCCTTTTAATTTATTTATTTCCAAAACTAGCCTTCCCTTTTCATGAAAAGTTGCGACTTTTATGAAAAGTTGCAACTTTTATGAAGAGTTGTGACTTTTATGAAGAGTTGCGACTTTAATGAAGAGTTGTGGCTTTTATGAAAGATTGCGACCTTTCCGATAAGTTAAAATATAAATTTGTTCACACCACCCTTTGTAGTTTATAAATAGAGGGATTTTCTGCCACTATTATTTGTAGGGTAGTCGAATTCAAATACATTAATTAAGCTTCTTATGATGTTTGTTTAATTCCTCATATTTCATGGAGCTTAATTTTTACTATAAGTCATAGTGATTCATGTAATTATGACAATTTCTTTTTGTTATTTTGGTGACTTTTTTTAAACTCTGTTAAAAATTTCAGCAAAGATGATTAAAAATTGATCTTCTCTTTTGTCCCTTTCTACCGGTTTCTTCATATAAACAAAGAAAATTGATTTGGATTGCAATGCGGCATTACTACTCTTGCACCTCTCATTCCACAACTCATAACGCTGTTGAAATAGTTGAATTCCTTACATTTGGTTCTTTAGTAAACAAAACTTTTATTTCTGCCACTATTATTTGTAGTTTATTTTTTGCTATAGGGGAGTCGAATTCAAATACATTAATTAAACTTCTTATGAAGTATATTTCATTCCTCATATTTCATGAAGCTTAATCTTTTAGTGTAAGTCATAGTGATTCATGTATCTATTGCAATTTCTATTTGTTATTTTGGTGACCTTTTTTTAACTCTGTTAAAAATTTCAATGAGGATAATTGAAAATTTATCTTCTCTTTTGTCCCTTTCTACAGGTTTTTTCATATACTTTTTGGGAAAATCGATTGTCGGTTGTGCTATATTTGATAGCACAAACAACAAATATGTGATACTAATACGGAACCAATGATGAAGTTTGTTAAAAGAACCAAATAGATTGCTCTCTTTCTTGCTACAATTAGTATATTATTTTTGTTTTTTTTTCTTAGGTACAAACAATTCGTATGTCATTGCACTCTTCCTATAATATTAGTATAGACACAATTAGTCCACTTCTTTTGTCGCAAGTTAGGAATTTGTCATATTTCTCCGTCTCTTCTTTTTGGGCATAATAAGAGATTAAGTTTTCTTGAAACAAACAAATATCCAAAATACACTATAACAAAAATATTTTTTATCGGCATAAATATGCACATTAACGAAGAGTGTTAGAGCCTTTACGGACATTAGTTAATTGTCATTAGATTCAATGTTGCTATAAACTTTAAGGACATTTATAGAGAGTACCAATTGCCTCTGAAAATAAATATTTAGCGACAATTAAGGTATTAATTGTCGTTAAAGATCATTTTTACTGTAGTGATAACTCTTTATTTTGATAAAGTTATTTTGTGTTTTTGATAAAGAAGTAACAACTCTTTCTTTTGGATTATTTCAATTAAATTTGTGAACGGTAAACTTGGATACAACCCGATAGACTATCTTTTCGAAAAATATGTTAAGCAACATGCCTTTTTCTTCTTGATTGCTAGGAAAGTAAGGTTGTCTTTATTATTATTTGTGGATATTTGTGTGTTCAAGTGCTCACAAAATTATGTTGTGAGATTTTAATATGTTATGTTTCAAAATTTTGGTTTAGAATATCCAGTTGTGAACAGTTCCATTTAGATGTCACATACTGCTTGGTTGATAATTGCATTAATTCTTTATAACTGCATACTATAACCATAACAATAACTATGGTTCAATTCAAAATAAGTTGGGACCGGTGATATGAAACCTAAGCAATAGTAATGATTATTCTAAGACAATGAGGAAAAACATTTATGATACTAACAATTTTAGGGTCATTTTTAACATACAAGAAAGGAGCTGAAGGTCTTCCATTTGAGTTTAGTTAATTATGTTCTTGTATGGATGTGATGTTCAACTTTACTTGGGAGTGTTGTTGTTTGAGGCTTTTTGGTCTCTACTTTAACGTCTGATGTTGTTCTTTATAACTTTTTCGAATTTAGCAAATTTCATTACTTCTGACCAACTATTTCTATGGAGATTTTCTTAGACTTCTTTCTTATACTTAAAATCTCTCTATGACTCATAATTTTTGTATAACAAAAAACAAAAATTAAAAAATATAGCACTTTAAGATTTCAGTGGAACACTTTGCCTTAAGATAAAATGTTCTTGACAATGTAGTGTATGTATCGAAAATATGAATATTACCGAATGATCATATGTAAGCTTAAAAAAATAGTTCAATCCCATGCAAAGCACGGATAGTTTACCTAGTTCTTATTAAACAGTGGTCAACTGGCTATTCTATAATTAAAAAATACCCTGAGTTACAACCAGTAGGAGCAAAGCTTTCTAATCTCTAGAAGTTTTACATTAAAACTGCAAACCCAGCAACATTAATCTAAAGTACCACCAAAAGGTTCAAAAACTGTGTTCTACCTCTGACCAGAAAAGAGAATCTGTACACTGGGAAACGAAAGGTAACTACAAAACAGAACCAACCAACACCGTACATGGTAAGCAAAGGTTAGCAAACTTGCAGCAAACACACAATGCAGGGTGCAGTAACCTTGAAATTTGACCTGCAACGATCAGTTACTTCATTTGAGTCCACCAAAGAGGAGCTACTCTGGGAATCAGCAGTTGCTCATGCTCTTGGCATCAGAAGTCGCAACATACGCTGCATCTAATAACCAATTTTAATAGCAGTCAACGTTTTTGCTTCTGAGATACAAAACATATTCCTTGCTTTCCAAGTTCCAAGTTCTTCTTCCCATCATCAAGAGCAACAGACACAACCAATGAGCCTTCAAAGACTTCTACGACTGTCCCTCTATGCCTGAAAAAGAAGACAAATTGAAAGGTCAAACTAGCACACATCAAAGAAAGGGTGGTACAGATTTATATGAATGCTCTTCTATACAATTTGATATTTAAGAACCAGCAAGGGAGTCACGCTAATTAAAAGCCCAAATGAACATTGTAACTAAAGATAATGTGTTCCTTTTCTTTATCCTACTATATCCTTGTGTCCCAATGCAATTCACTTGCTCTACTGATTGCCCTTTTCTCATTGCTATCATGAGTACTAATTACTAATCCAGAATATCACAGCACTCATTTCCATTAAAGTTGCATAAATTTTAAGCATGCATAGCAATCAACTTGATGTAACAATAAGCTTACTAGGCATTATCAGATGAATGATGAACTTCCACTCTCTTTCCTTTTGCATCTTTTCCCAACTTCTGCAGTATCCAGTTAGCATACAAGAACTCTTCCATTGTATTGTCTTCATAAACAGCAGTCCCCAAAATGCCGTTCAATCATTCAATGAAACAATAAGAGTCAAGGGGAATGGTGATAATATTCTTGGAAATACTTTCTTTAAATCGAGTTTAAGAGAGACAAAAAAGTCTAAGTTCTGTGTTTCTCTTGTTCAATTAAATTTTATATTTACTCATTAATTCATTTCAATAACTACTCCCGGATTATTTTTGTTCAAATTCTTCATTTAAGAGAGAAACATAAATCTTCTGAATTGCTCCAAGAAAAAAAAACTCACATATAATAAAAGACTTCTCTACATTAGAATCAAATATAATTGATCCGTCCATTTGCCATCCCTTTCCAATTTCCAACAAACAATTCATCTAGTCAATGCAAGACTAACAAGCCAACACATTATGTAATCAGGCTTTAACTCATTTACACACTGATACGTTACAGGTGACCACCTATTCCATATTCTTATTTTAAAGTGCAACCATTACCCCCTTTTCAAGACAATACCAAATTTAGTTAAAAGTGCTATTATACAGGCGTCTCACACATGCATTATATATATGTGGCACAAACAATCACTCCCTCTTTCCTCAAAACAATTACTCCCTCCATCCCAATTTATGTGGCACCGTTGACTTGGCCCAAAGTTTAAGAAAGAAATGAAAACTTTTGAAATTTGTGGCCTACCATTTCTATGGTTATGAATCATTTCATTAAGGCTAAAAGGGAAAATTTTAAAGTTAGATTGTCTCCCATGATAAAAATCGTGACATGCTTTTAGAGACGGACTAAAAAAGAACGCGTGTCATATAAATTGGGACGGAGGGAGTATACATAACTTAAGATTTGCATATCCACGAACATTAACTTCCTCCACAATTATCAACAGATTATACTATGCAAAACATTCATAAATGCCGATTGTATGCCATTGTTTGAAATGATCTGTCATTAGTTATTCAAGATCTTGAAAGGGCCTTGACCCTCCAATGATAACAGTTCTCCTTGCCAATCATTAACCCTTCTAATGAACTCAATTGACATATCTGTGAAGTGGTTCTAATCTTTTTCCTACCAAAATAGGACGAATCCTAAATAGTTTTTTTTTAATAAAGGTAACTTTATATTCACATAAAAATTCATCAGCAAAGCCTGATGAGGTGGGATTTACAGCCCCCAGGGGGTAATTTCAAAAGCCAAAAACTGGGGAAAAACTTTACAATTGAAGCTATAAAATCCACTAAACTATCTACCTCCCCCACCAAATCCTGTTTACACCAAAAGTACAGCTGGCTCAAGCTATTCATCTTGATTTTCTGAATGCTGTTAAGTTTCCCATCATGTGATCTTTCATTTCTTTCCTTCCACAATGTCCACCAAATGCAGGCTGGGATGCATTTCCACCAGTCCTCTTTGGATCTTCTTCTTCTGCCCACTCCTTCCCACTGTCTCAGCAAGTCTAAAGTAGTCTTGGGCATTACCCAGTTTACTCCAAGTATACATAAGAACATGTCCCACAGATTTATAGATGTTCTGCAGTGTAAGAATAAGTGACTGTTAACTTCTGCCTCTTCCCCACACATGTATCTTGAGAAAATCTGTATACCTCTTCTTCGTAACACTTCATGAGTTAGACGTGCTTTCCTAATTGCCAACCAAGTGAAACCTTAGACCTTGTGAAGAATCTTGATTTTCCAAATTAGTTTCCAAGGCCATTCCATTTCCATAGTCTGATTAGAATTTAAGCTCCAGCAACAAGATTTCACAGAAAAAATCCCTTTCTTGTGCATTTTCCAAACTGGAGTATCAGGACCTTTAGTGACACCTGGAAATGCATTTAGTGTCTGTAGTAATCCTGCTACTCTATCAACCTCCCAGTCATTTAAAGCCCTCCTAAAGATCACATCCCAACCTTGAGGGCTCCACACCTGTGCCACAGTGTCCATCTGTTGTAGGCTCAATATATAAAGATCTGGGAACATGATCTTCAAATTCTCTTCCCCTAACTAGAGTTCATTCCAGAAACTGGTTTTCACCCCATTACCAATCCTAAAGTATAGATTGGGGATAAAGGATGGCCACAGTCATCCAAAGGTACCATTTGCTTCTTCAGTGATCCAATTGTTTTGAAGACCATATTTTTGTGATATGAATCTCCTCCACAAGGCCAGATCTTCACTACAAAACCTCCATAGGCATTTCTTCAACAAGTTGACATTCTGCATACTCAACTTCTTTATACCCAAACCACCCCGCATTTTGTTGAGTGTCACTACATCCCATTCAACAAGATTATACCCAAGCTTCTCTTTTTCCCTGCCACATGAAGACTCTTCTTGATTTGTTGATTTTCTTCTCTTTACTTCTTGGTATTGGGAATAAGCTCATCATATAAGTAGGAAGTGCATCCATCACTGATTTGATAAAGAGTTATTCTGCCTCCTAAGGATAGATACTGGCTTTTCCATCTTGACAGCTTCCTCTCATATCTTTTCAGTACTTCATTCCAAACTTCTACCTCTTTGTTTTTAGCACCAAGGGGCATTCCAAGGTATTTTGTTGGGAGGGAGGCCACCTGACATCCTAGGTTCTCAGCAAGCACCTGCATGTTTGCAACCTGGTTAACTGGGTATAAACAGCTTTTATGCCAATTGACATGAAGTCTTGATATTCCTTCAAAGATGGCTAAATAGTTGAAGGGTAGAGGCTTTCAGTCATAATCCAGCACAGCACAGGGTAGCTTCGTGCCACTTGCTTTTCAACCAAGCGTGATGACCAATTATGTGAATCGACAGTTCCTCTCGTACTAGATTAAACCTGCCTCCTTGGGACTTAGTCCTAAAAATGAATTCCCACTTAGCCGATTACCTCGCCCACTGAAGCTTATCCCCCTTAAGCACTCACTTCAACTCATGTCCTGCAGTGGAAGCTGTAGCCTAAGAGCCCTAATTGTACAGGTACAGACCTGAGGCTTCCTCTTTCATATTAATGAAAGCGCTAGGCACCTCTTAAAAGATCCAACTTCCCCCTTGACATAGTTCAAAAAATGTACAGATCTTAAATAATTAAAGGGAACTGTTTTTGTTTAATATCTAAATAGCCGGAGTTACAACCAGTAGGTGCCCGAGATTGCAAAGCTTTCTAATCTCTAGAAAATTAAAATCAAAACTAAAATTCTTAATAAGGCAGAAATGCAGCATAAACAGCAGTACCCAAAATGCCATTCAGTTATTCAAGGAAACAATAAAAGTCAATGGGCAATGATGAGACTATTCTTGGAAACACTTTCCACATTTTAACATAGCAAAATCTGCTGCAAGAACACCACAAAAGGTATATGATACTGTCAATAATAAATTTGTGATATTTAATTCCAGAATAGAAAAGTTTAACCTAATGCACATCCATATTCTCCCGTGTTAAGAAATACAATTGCACTTCATGAGAAAGGCACCAAAGCAAGACCAATAAATTAATAATCTTAAAAGCAATATCTAAGGTGAACCTGATGCCATCACATTGGCAGTGCACCCAGCGCTGGCAAATGTCACAACAGACCATAGGTGTTGATTCAGAATCTCTATATACCTACAGTATAAAAAACAATTAATTGCATTCCCCATAGACACATGGGAAGAAAAACACTCAGTTGCTTTGGAAAGGCAATGAAAGCAAAAGGCATCACGTAAAAATATCCGACAACTTAGCAACTTCGCATTAGTAAACCACCATGGTACAAAGAACCTCATTGTAAGATCAAACAAAGAGATGCTCAGATAATAAAAACCGCCATAATATCTACCTTCAAACAAACAGGACAGTAGTTTCCCTTCACAAATAATCTTCCACAGGCATCACAACAAGTGTATCCTAAAAACCACTTGCCATTGATCAAGATATCAGTAGTTCAGAGGCAATAGGATATACAATGCCCTAAATGATTTTCATAGGATATGCAAAGCCTTAAATAATTTACATAGGATATGCAATGCCTTAAATGATTTCCATACATCACATGCAGCACACAACATTATTTTATGCTATTGCAATAATTTGTATTGGGAATCTCGAAAAGACATTAGCACGGAAAATTCACGGTGCTACAGGCAAGCCAAAAACTAGAGAACTGAGTTAAATTCCTTTCAAAGCCCTTATCAGAATATATAATGTAAACCAAATGGAACTCCTACATGATGCTCCTCTGTAAAGATACAGAAAAAAACAGCAAAGAAAAGTACATGAATAAGCATTTTAACTAAAATGGAGTTAATTAGAGTGTTCAATTAACATTTATAGCAAAACTTGAATCCAAGAGGATATCCCACTAGCAGCTCATGGCCCCATACTACATACCTCACGCTCAGTCCATTACCTGGAACATTAGAACAACAGCTGTGACAGTTTGTCTTTGGGGCATAAATAAGGCCCACTGCTAACGTTCTGCACATCCCAAAAACAACTAATTATAATCAACTTTTATCATTATACAAAACTGAAAGAGTAAGATACAGGAATCCACCTTGTGTGGAGGCCGCATACAGTAACAGTTGATAAGCTGCATCACACCTTTTGCAAAACATGAACTTTTTTGGATCTCCGGTTCTTTGACAGCCCTACACCAAACAAGGAGCATACATACAGTCAGTATATATGAGCAACATAGTGAGCATAAAAACATGAGTTGAACAATAACATAGACATCAAATAGCCAAAAATGCAATAATCACAAGAGAATGATCCAGAATACATCTCCAATAATGAAACAGAAGAGTTGCTTTCCGCAAAAGTGTTCTTTTTTTAAAAAAAAAAAAGAAGAGCAGCCCATAGTTTCATTTATAATCCTACTTGATAGGGACACTTCCTCACCCGCTTCCTTACACATGAAACACAAACTGACGCAAACAACGTACACCTTCCTCAACACCCTTTGAGATTTATATTGTTGCTATATGGAAAATGTCATCTCCTTCGTAACAATAGTTTCTCATGAAAGGACTTCACAGAGGACATTCCACTATCTCCAAACCCCACCTCCAAACATTGGAATCAAAGAACATTCCATTGCTTCCAAACCCCACCTCCAAACATCAAAAATATCAACCACATTGACTTGTCTATGTAGTAAGGCAAGGATTCTGTATATCCTTAAAATTTCTTTTTTCTTTTTCTTCAAAGATGACAATTTCCTTGTATGCAAATCCCCAGCTTCAACTACTGCTGATTTTGAGCTTCTTTTTGCTTCTCTTTCAACTTTATGTATAGTTACTAAAGCAATTTAATATGAAATTGAATGCTGCAAAATAATTCTTGTTATAGTTGATTAATTCTTTTAATAGTTAATTTATTAAGAATCTAAAATCAATGTTGCTATTGACCATTATTTTCACTCTATTTCAGTTTAGGTATTGTGTCTATATATAGTCATTATTGTATAATAGGTACTGAAAAAAAATGTTAATCACTATTTGATTTTATAAGTACTAAATTCATATATTTAGGTAATTTCATATGGTTGATGAATCGTACGCTGCTTATTGCTTTTGATTAAAGCTTTGAAGACCTTATTGCTTTTTTTGCAATTTTCATTTTTTAAAGCACTGATCAAATCTTACCAATATCCGGACCTACAAGGCTATTTCTCTATCCCCCAAGAAACCTCCATAGTTAGATGCAAGTCCTGTGGTGCCAGGGAGGAAGTAGCGAAGGAAGGGATAAAGGCTAAAGGCTGGTTGAGTGGTTAGTTATAACATACTGTTTGATTTGGTTTGGTTACCCATTGGTTAGACGAATTAAACTTCCTCATTCCAAAATGAGGAAATACATAATTACCCCATGGAACTTATACCCTTTTTTTAAGTAGACACCTTAAGTTTGCGGGGGTCCTATTACCCCACAAAACCATCCAAAAGCACAATAAATACATCATTTTGACCCGTTTCAAACCCATCAGTGTTGTCACGCAGGTTGGGCGCGTCAAGGAATAAAAAAACAACATCCAACCAATGTTAAAACGCCATGTGGCATTCCCAATTTGAATTAGCTTCTTCATTAAATAGACCACCTTCCCAAAATTCTCCATTGTTAGCCGTTGGAGATCTGCAATTTCTCATTTTAATTATTTATTTTTTTGTTTAAAATCTGTGAAATCAATTTCCTGTGATTAGGTTTTGAGGGAGAGATGTCAAATGCAAGACAAACGAAATACGCATCAAACAATGTAAAATAAACTAACGACTACTCACTACAAAATTCACTTACAATGTAAAATAAACTTTTTTTCAAAGATTTTTCAAATAACTAACCTATGATCCTTCACTTCTTCGTTCCGACACCACTATTCAACAAATTTCAACCAGCAATGTTACCAACTAGCTTCGCCTCATGAAGTTTCTTAGGGTTTTGATCGGTCGAAGAGAGAGAGACGAGGGTAGGTGAAAGTGAAATGGGTTGGAAGTTTCTTAGGGTTTGGGTTATGGGTTAAAAAATGAATGGGTTAGGATAAAACCCGGCCTTTGTTAAATGGGTTGGAGGTGTGGCACACGCTCTTGGATTGAGAGCACTGATGGTGAAAAAATGATGTATTTATTGTGCTTTTGGATGGTTTCGTGGGGTAATAGGACCCCCGTAAAGTTAAGGTGTCTACTTAAAAAAAAAGGTATAAGTTCCATGGGGTAATTATGTATTTCCTCTTCCAAAATATCTGAATCCTCAAAAAAAAAAAAACTAAAATTGAAGTCACCAAAGAACACAAGGACAAAAGCACAAAGACCAAAAAAGAAAGCTGGAGAAACAGAAGGGCGGGGGGATAAAAGAAAATCTAATCTGATTCAGTGACACCTTGCAAACTGACATGACAAACTTTACACCATAAAAAGTGAAACATGGAAAAAACGGAACTATAGTGACTCATTTCACATTAAATGACTTCTTTTAAAATAACTGTGGCACCCTGATTGCGCGGATTAATTCCACAAGGTACCTTCCACCAGCCCACTTACCAGGTAACTCTGTCTAACAACCGAAGAAATCATCTAGTGTCATTAAATAACTTCTTACAACCAGGGATTGGGGTTTCAACGTGGGTTTATCATTATAAGCTATTATTGCTTGCAGCTAATTTGGCTTTGACATGGCGCTTATCTGAGTTGGGTCCACTTGATCTGGCGGAAAGTAGTCTTCCCTGTTTCTTACAGGACAAAAGGTAGTTGAGATGGCAAGTGTATGATTAGTGGCTAATGGGTTTGTGTATAAGTGGGGCCATGGGTCAAATTCTACCTGTTTGCCATCTCCATTGATTGTCATACACCATACACATATGGACGGATTCATTTAAGAGCATTGCCTTAAAAGCAATATCTTTTCTCAATTGACTGTCCATGCCGACACATACAGATGTTGAAAAAAACTTCTTTCCATAGTTTTGACATCCACCTTAGTCAGGATCTTTTTTTTAATCAGTGTACCTTGCCCCAAGATTTATGGGTCAAAACTGACATGGGTGATCTCTCATAGGTCTAGGCTAAAATGCCTAAATATGAAAACCTCCGGTTGTTACATATGGCTAGCAAAGAAAATTAGGGATATCTCTGATTAATTTATTATTTCCATTTTGTTAGGTAATAAAATTCAATGTCTTGTCGAATTAGCTTTGACCTACTTATTCACAAAAAAGAAAAAGAAAGCAACTCAGCGTACAATTGTCATGTTTTAGGCAGTTGTTAAAAAGCAAAACCAACTATGTTTCATTATTTTATTGAAATGAATCAAAAGTTTTACCTCACAAAACCGGCATGAGGGACATCTCCATGAACTCCAATGGAAGAGATCTGTAGGAAGGGGCATATTAGCAAAAGTACAACACTAAAAACTGACAAATCTTGTGGCCAATAAGAGTACCTCTATGTTGACCCTAAGCTTTCAGGCAGCTTCGGTGATACTTCTTCCCGCAACTTTTGCATGACATCATTTTCCTTGTTCTTTCACCTCCTTCATTTTCACTGGAAAAGCATAGCCTGCACATCACTTTGACATTCGATAGACCCTGTTCTTCTCCACCAACATCTTTCATAGAGCCCTGAGGGCAGATATTTATTTGTAAATAAAAAGATTGAATACTATCATGTAATAATTTATGATTCCAGCTCCCAGCCTCCACACCCCCAAGAGAAAAAGAAATGAATATCAGTAGAATGAGGGATGAAAAGGGGTTATTACATGTACAGTAACAGTGCACCTTTAGAATACGAAAATTCTGCTGGTGAGTGACAAAATGTATTTGGTTGAATTGGAGGAACAACAAAAGAAACATCCCAACCATTATTTAGATTTTAAATCCAAATGATGTTTGGAGCACTAGCAGACCTTTACTTTTACAGGTCACTTGGTTGGCATGCTAGTTATGTGGGTAGGAATTGTTTATATGGTGATTAATAATGATGGGATTGTTAATGCAATCATTAATAGCGAGAAGATTGTTATACATGAATTACTTACTTTAAAAGGGCATTTTGTCTTGAGATAGTTTAATCCCCACATTGCGAATATATGTATTCTTATTCCACATTCTATTCCATATTAAATAATAAATGTTTCATACAACTTAATGCAGGAATTGTTTAGGGAAAAAGAGAAAAAGGGGGAGAGGGATTCATCACCAATATTTGATTGGATCTCTAATGCCGCCAACCAACTTTGTATTAGTTATACTTTGATTAACTTTTTTCATGTGGCCAACCAATTAGGGGTCGTTTGGTAGAGTGTATTAACAGAAATAATACATGCATTAGCTCTGTGTATTAGTAATACCTTGTTTGGTACACTTTTTTTATGTTATGTATAACTAATGCTTGTATTAGTTATACACTCTATTGTGTATTAAGTTGTGTATTATTAATACCATGGATTTCTACGTATTAGTAATGCAAGGGGACTAATGCATGCATTAGCAGGGTTGAAGACTCAACGACACCTCAAAATCCATTTACATTTTTTCCACTGTAATTGTGGAGGATATCTTTGTAAATAAATATTTTTATGCAATGCATGTTATTTTTAATACACCAAACCAAACAATCTATGTATAATTAAAATCTAATGTATAATTAATGCAAGCATAACTAATACAAGTATTACTAATACACTCCATTTAGCATTATTTTTTTACACCCTACCAAACGACCCCTTACTGTATTATGTTTTGTGGGGTTTTATGTTGATATTAATGCTAATTATTGCAATACATCAACCAAAAAAAACTTAGAGCATTATGTCTAAAGTTGTCCACTTCACAGAACATTATCACACTCTCAAGTCATTATAGCCAAATAACTTAAATGTAGCCCAAAAGGTAGAGATTGAAGCGTGTGACTAAAATGCATTTAACTAACCAGCCTCCACTAAACGTTTTCGTCTCTCTCAAGGAAAAGGAATTTTCAAAGATGATCTATTACCTGAATTAAGGGTGTGTACATTCTAGGCATTTTTTTTTTTTATAAATAATAAGAAATTTCAATGTTGGCCTCAAGAAGATGCAGAATAGGTAATGGTATACATATCAGATTTTGGAAGGATAGGTAGCTGGACAATGATGGAGGAATTCCCAAGTCTATTTCAAATAGCATGTGAACCAAATTCTTCCATCTCTCAGAATAGGGAAGACAACACCTGGAATGTTCTATTCAAAAGGAACCTACAAGACCGGGAAATTGAAGAAGTGGTCAAGTTGTTTTTTAGGCTAGAAGGCCAGGTGATAAATGCCAGGGAAGCAGACAAGTTAAGGTGGGGCAGTGACAAGGTAGTAGATACTCGGTGAAAGCAGGCTATGCAACTCATATGCTCCTAATGAAGTGCTTGATAACTGGCCAAGGAAGTTGATATGGAAGACTAAGCTCCTAACAAAGATCATATGCTTCAGTTGGACAACTCTTCATGAAGCTTGCCTCACTCAAGACAACCTTAAGAAAAGGAATTTTCAGATTGCCAATAGATGTTTCATGTCTGAAAATTCATTTTCTTAAGGTTGTCTTGAGTGAGGCAAGCTTCATGAAGAGTTGTACAACTGAATAACTCATAAATTTCTCAATCCTATAGGAAGCACCATGAAAATTCATTCTCTTTTGAGAGAAAACATCAGAACAGGCTAAATCATCTGTGTATCTTTTCTTCTCCTATAGTGGAATACTATACAAACACTTAAAAGTTTAAAATGTAAATGGAGTTAACTTACCAAGTACCCTGAAACTATTCATACAAAGCAGAATGTCTATACCTTTTTGTGGACCACATAAACTCTTTTCTCCCTCAACAGAAGAAGCCAGCATTCAAATAAAAAGAAACACAATAGTCATGGCATACAATCCACACGAAATATAAACAGACAAGTGATCTGAAAACAGATCATCTCAGCGACCATCTATGTCATTATCCTGACTACGTTAAATAGGACAACAGAGAAGTCGATTGATTAAACAATCATAATTTTCACATTCCACATACAAAGTCATGCAAACCTACGTTTTTTAGAACTGCGGTTCCTAACCTCCACATCTCCAGACTCAAATTGTCTAGCAAAATCATCAGCCACCATAGATGCTGCAGCAGTTTTCTTCTGCAAAGCAACACGCTTAGTCTTAGCTGAAGCAATAGAAGCCGCCTCCTCACCATCCCCACTGCTTCCACCACCCCCATCACCTACAGGCGCTTGTGGGGGCAGAGCAACATTAAGCTTGGGCACTTTAACCTGAATTGTGGCAGGTTGTTTGGCCTTAAGACCCCATGGGTCCTTGAGAAACTCCTCAAGTTTAGTCACATCGCTGAAGAACTCATTTTTACCCTTTGGAAACCCATCTGGGCAGAAGCAGATCTTTCGACTGCACCAAAAAAAGCCAAAACACTCGATTGGATCAGAAATTCAAAAGAAAACAACAAAACACAAAACCAAGAACCCAATTTCACATCCATCGATAAAGATAGAGATAGATAGCAGATCCTCCAGCTACACCACAAAAACTCCAAAACCCACATCTAAAAACGCTCAATGGGTCATATAAACCCCAGTAAACAACTTAAAACCATAAAACAAAGAACCCCATTTGAATCCTTGGCGGCTTAGCCTAGATAAGAGAGAGTAGAGAGAAAGAGTGATAATAAAAGAGATAAATAAACAAAATTATAAACAAATAATACAAAAATAAAAGAATGTAGTACCAGGTAAATGGGCATGCTGTGTGAAAGGCCATACGCGAGATAAATTTTTTTGTGTATGAGGAATTCTTCAAGAGCTTAAATTGGGGAAAAGCTCATTTGGGGGAAAAAGAGAGAGAGAGAGAGAGAAAAGGGGATGGGCGTGACTTCTGAGGTGTATACACAAGTTTGTTTATAAGGTGAAGCAAAATTCACATTTGGCCCATTGAAGTTTTCATAATGTTGATAGAATCCATGATTGTTTGTATAGTAGTGGCAAAAAGTCAAAAAAGGAAAAAAAGGAAAAGGTTTTAAAAAGAAAAGAAGAAAAACTTTCAGAAAAATACTTATGGTCACTGAGAGTAGATTTTCAAAATTTATTTGACCATAAAATTTGATCAGATTTAGAAAATCTGATTTTTAAATATTTTCAAGTTCCCACCAATTATGAGTTTTGGGGGACATGGCTTCTGCTCCAAGTTAAGTGGTCATGCAATATGCTTCTAGTTCATAGTTACAAGTTATTGTCAGCTCTCTAAGATCTACTTGAAAGTCCAAGCAATTACAAGGTCGGCAAAGACCTGCTTGGAAATATATTATACAGAAACTAAAGGAGCTCAATTTTGATGATTTTTTTGAAGCAAGTCCGGGACAAAAATTAGGAGTTGTAACCCACAAGACAAGAGACAGAAGGCCCAAATCAAAATATTGATCATTGAAGAATTGAATTTTGATTCTCATTTCCTGTGAGGAAGGGAAAGTTTGAAGAGCTTACATAGTTCATTGTATGAGTCATGGTCATCAAGTCCAATTCTGCATTTGACACTCACAGGAAGATTTGTATTTGCAGCAATTATGCACATGGACCCAGCATAAAACTTTCCTTGTAGAAGTTGTGCACATGTCCGAGCAACTATACAGATAAATAATATATTTGATGTATCAAGCAAGGAAATCTTAACCTACAGATCAAGCATGAGGCGCACACCAAAACACTCATGTCCAGCGACTCTGGGGTTAAGACATCCGCAACTGTTATATAAAACAGAAAAAGTATCAGTTATGGGTCTAAATAAAAGCTAGAAACTTATATTTTAGATAGGAAAAGCAGAACGAACTTAAAATTAATTTCATCATAGCCATATGGAGTTGCCAGTTGTGTCGCTTTGGCCAAATTCTTCAAATTATTTCCCCCAATTTGCAGCACCATAGGATGCTGCTCAGGGCCATATGCCAAGAATCTATCCTGGTATATTAGAAAAATCACATAAATGTCAGATTTCACTGCACGATAGAAACACATAAGCATTAGCCAGTGACAAGCTGCTCTTAAAGGTCCAAGCTGCAAGCGCAATAACATATCAGTACAAGAAAGTTCCTTTTGAAGATCTACCCAGGTTACAATAATATATCATCTAGGTCCCTTCTTTGCCACGTATTTCACAACAAAGAAATAAATATTCCTTTTTTAGGAAACCATCTAACTGGGACAAGGATCTTAGTATAGGGAAATGAAAATGACCAACCAATTTGGCTAACTCGGCCCTTGAAAGACAACCCAAAGATTCTATAGTAATTGATATAAAAACAGAAGGATTCATTGATTTAGTAAATCAAATACAAGTGTCAGGTGCCATCTATAGAAGTGTTAACTGTAAGCTTCACTTTGTAGAAGGTCAGTTCACATCATGTAGAAAGTAGGCATATAACCACAGAGACATACACCAACTATTTCCTTTTATCATGAAAATTGGGGCTGGCAGCAAGAGGATCAAGATTAAAGAAAGTAACTTTTGACTATTTCACTGTCTCATGACTTAAAACAAATGGGAAAAATAATAGAATATTTTGATTTATGCACATTAAGTGAAAATTTTAACCGGTACATTTGAGTTAAATTATCGTAGACGAGTTTGAATCCTCTGTAATTGTGAGCCTTTACATACTACATAGCACATATATGTTCATCTCTTTCTCATTTCTTTTTGTCTAGACTATGAAGAAAGGATTAACTCGCACGATTCTCTTCTTTTAGCTTAGCTCTACTCATCAGTGAGAAACAAAAAGGTACTTTATGGTTGGGTAGAGAAGCATTAGAGTCTTATTCCATGCAGCAGAACTTTACCAAATTGCCAGTCTGGTAGACAATTGTTTCGGCAGCAAGCATTTCTGTGTAGAGCCACACCTTTTTCTGAGATAAAACAGGCCAAAGTTCTGTAATGGTTATCGGTCCATTCCATCAAGAGGGCAACACTGTTTAAATACAAAGGCTTACAAATATTAGGGGCTCTTTTTATTATTCTATTAAGTAAAGAAATATTAGGGAGCATATTAGCTTTGTAAAGAGAGAAAATTAGACTTCTGTATGCACACACCTGAACCAAGGAGGAGTGTCTTGCTTCAACTTCCCGTAGATTTCTTCTTCCCTCTTAAGTCCAGCGTGGGCTGCTCTTTATGAAACTCTTTCCACACAAGCATTTTGAAATAGGCATTACACAAGAGGACATGATATTATACAACACAGGCATTTTGAAACATTTACACAAATAGATAATTTACTGAATAAATGAAGAAATAAATCCACCTAGTTCAATATAAGCCAAAAACAATACTTGGATCATTAGATTAAGGACGAACTGCCAGGAACTGGAAAATTGATATACTGGCTCAACTAATTTTTTTTGAAAAAGGACCAGAACAAACAGAAATTAGGGAATTCAAGAACGAAACAAGAAAAACTAAGAAGCTTAAGGTTTAGGGTTTTACATGGAAGCAGAGAAATGATGCTGCAGCTACTTCTGAGGCGAATCCCGTGGCAGTTGGAGAAGACAAAACCGTAGCTACAATGGTAATGTTAAATAAGGTTCTAGGCTTGCAAATCTTTTTCTCTCTTTTTTCCTCTCTTGGTTAAAAAACAAAAATGGTAATGTTAAATAAGGTTCTACGCTTGCAAATCTATTTTTCAAAGTTAATTCAATTTATTAGTAGGTTAATTTGAAATTGAACAATATATTAGTCTCTCTCTATATATATATATAACTAGTAAAATTACCCGCGCAAAATTTAATATCATGAAATTTATAAAATAATACTTAAAACATATCAGTCATTAAAACTAAAACATTATATTATCTTACATACAAGATAACGTAGAAACAAACATTAATAATGTAAAGAAAAATGAAAATTATTACATCTTATCATTTATCCTTAATAACATAAGCAAAAATTAATGACCGTAAAAATGCATACCAGGATCTGCAAGAGCAAAGTGCACAAATATTTAATTGTGAAAAAGAAGAAGAGGTTCAAAATTTTTGTTGTTTTAAAATGAGAGGAAATTCCTCTATTTATAGACAACAAAGGGTAGTGTGAACAAATATTTATTGTGTTTTATCTGAAAGGTTACAACTATTTGGAAAAGTTGCAACCCTTCGGAAATGTCACAACTTTTCATAAAAGTCACAATTCTTCATTAAAATCGCAACTCTTCATTGAAGTTGCAATTTTTTATAAATTTCACAACTTTTCATGAAAGGAGAAGGCTAGTTTTGTAAATAGATAAATTAAAAGAGAATTCTTATTTGTGATAACACCACGTAGGCGGGCCAAAAGTTCTCTTTTATATATATATATATATATGTATAATATAATGTATTTATTTAATGATCTATATTATACAACACATTATCAAAATGAGACTATATCATATCAAGCAAATTCTTACAAAACTTTGAAGGTATCTATTTTGTTTTTCTTAACTAATGATAACTTTTTCGAAATGTAAATTTATTGTTTTGGATATATTTGAATATTTGATACTAAAATTCATTTTACTGGGATGATCTTGCAGACATCATCAAAAATAATAATCAGGTATCAAAATATGATAATGTCAAAGCAAACATGTTTCTTTGCTATCATCTTAATTGGGACTTGAAAATGAAATATTTCTTTGTTAAAATTTTCTTTATATTGTTAAATAATCTAAAAGATGATATGATCAGAATAAGATGTCCGTTCTTGCATAAGCACTTTTAAACTGGATCTATTTAAAACTGCAATTTTAAAAATCTATTTATAAGTATAGTTTTTCATTGTTTAAATTTATTTCACAATTGAAATTTATGGTGAGAATATCACTAACAATGATATGCTAGAAAAAAATAATCTTTACCACACTTCATGCCGGGAATGCGCTTTTGCAATAATATCGAGAGATGTGGTTCAAATAATATTTTGAACTAATTTCACTTTTTTTTGTGGCCAGATAAAATGTGATGATTTATAAATATGATAGAAAAAAAAGGACGAAAATCGACCTACTAGTTAATAGTTCTTTTTCTAGAGAAGACAAACTTCCATCTAGAAAACGTTGTGTTCCCAATTGTTATTATGACCTTAATCGTGGTCATTGTCATATATGAAGGAAGAGAGCTCTAATACACTAATAATATCCTTCACCATCAATAATGGAAAAAGAACGACCACAATATAACTTATGTAATACTATCATATGAAAATATAAATTTATGCGGAAGAGAAAGCCTTGTTTTCAAACCTTGCAAAATAGCTAGTACTAACATGCACACATAAAAATAACGATACTAATTCGTCATGTTTCTGGGATTGTATCTAAAAATCCTTCTAGTTTGAATTAACGATCGAGGGACACTAATAAACTAATACAGTGATACAGCGTGAGTTGTTCTATCACAGATATACTACTAATTTCAGCATGTTGTATATTGATACAACATGGATTTTAAAAAATAGCATCAATGACACAACACAAATCTTGTTACTAATAATTAGCCAAACTATCACTATGTTTGGTAACTAGGGATTAAAGTGCCTCTGTTGTGAAAACTACTCTTACAAGTACCCTCATGGGCCCATACCATAGACACAAATTGTCCCAAGAGCCTCAAATGATCCGTTGCCAAAGTCCTCAAGCTGATTATATCTAATGGAATTTATCGTAGTATCATGGTGATTTCAGTCAATTCATAATGAAAAGAGCTCAGCTGGCTATAATATATATATTATAGTATAACATCGACATCTACTCTGAGTTAATACCAGTAACAGCAGAACTTTCTAATCTCTAGAAATTTTACATTGAAACGGTAAACCCAACAAGATTAATTTAAAGTGCCACCAAAAGGCTCAAAAACTGTGTTCAACCTCTGACCAGAAAAGAGAATCTATAAACTGGGAAACGAAAGGTGACAATAAAAAGAACCAAACCAATGCCTACATGGAAATCCGGAAACCAAAGGTTAGATAAGTTGCAGAAAACACACAATGCAGGGTGCAGTAACCCTGAGGAACAACTCTGGGAATCAACAGTTGCTCATGCTCTTGTCATCCAAAGTCGCAACATACGCTGCATCTAATAACCAATTTTAATAGCAGTCAACAGTCTTGCTTCGGAGATACTAAACGTATTCCTTGCTTTCCAAGTTCCAAGTTCTTCGGCTTCCCATCATCAAGAGCAACAGACACAACAGATGAGCCTTCAAAGACTTCTACGACAGTCCCTCTATGCCTGAAAAAGAAAACAAATTGAAAGGTCAAACTAGCACACCTCAAGGAAAGTGTGGTACAGATTTATATGAATGCTCTTCTACACAATTTCATATTTAAGAATCAGCAAGGAAGCCACGCTAGTTAAACACCCAAATCAAACTTCTAACTATAGACAATGAGTTTCTTTGATTTATCCTACTATATCCTTAAGTTCCAATGCAATTCACTAGCTCTAGCCTCTATTTATTGCCCTTTACTCATTGCTATCATGATTACTAATCCAGAATATCACAGCACTCATTTCCATTTAAGTTGCATAAATTTTAAGTATTCAGATTAGTCAGCTTGATGTAACAATAAACTTACCAGGTATTATCAAACGGATGATGAAATTCCACTCTCTTTCCTTTTGCATTTTGTCCCAACTTCTGCAATATCCAGTTATGATCCGAGAAGTCATCCATTGTATTGTCTTCATATCGCTGTGATGAATCATCATCAGACCTGGTTGATGCTTTTTCTTCAAAAGTTGGTACTCTCTTTCTTGTAGACTTCTGGCCCTTAACCATGCTTTTCTCCTCCTCTCCTGGAGACGCCAATGCATTTTGACTTTCATGGTAAGGATTCTTGAAATTGAGCCTTTGGAGAGGTTTTGGATCCTTTCTCGGTGATTTAGATAATGAAGGTGAGATATTTTTCTCTTCATTCAGGTCATCACAAGAAGCAGGCCAAGCTTCGGCATGTTTAACAGCAGTTAATTTGTTGTCCCTTGTAGCAGGAACTTCAGCTCCAGCCTTTGTAATAACACTACCGTCATTGCTTCTTTTTCCTAAGATACCAGAAGTCTTGAGTGGAGAATAAGGTCCAGATCCATCGGCAAATCTTCCACCAACTTTGGCAGGGAAATGAGTAGCTTCTGAGCTAACTTTCTTGATCTTTATTAAGTTACTTTCTTTTGACACAGAAATGAGAGCCAAAAGAATAGTTACTAATGGAATATTAAAAATATGCTCCTAAAACCAACAAATACAATCTTACCTTCTATACCAGCCCCAACATAAAAAATAAACAAGTTACAACAGGTCTTACCTGTTCCACCACCAAGTTTAGCTGCAGTGTCATTCCTTTCTGAGTTTTCATTCTCTCTCAGCTGAACCCAATCCTCATTACCTGAAACACAAAGAAGTACATATAAGAATATATTTCGATAAGGTAAATAATTTTATTAACGTGAAATTCTCCCATATACAAGAGTTATACCAAAAAGTAGAGAATCTACACCATATAAGAACAGGAGTATAGAGTATTGAAGCTAATTATTCTATCTCAAGAGATTTTGTGGACTTGATCAAGCAATCTAGATATTGAATTGAAAGAATTTTAGGGAACAACAGATGCAAGAGCGCATCCAGAAGTCGAATTATAAATAAAAATTAGGAAATAACAGAAGTATTGCCACCTATCCATTTCGACAGTGTGTGTGGAGGTGGGTGTTAACATCAGAAAATAATAATAATATGCAGCATGAAATTTAATCAATTTAGGTTATTTTAATTTATTTTTTTCTGGGTCATCAGCAGCTTTCGGACTCTTCAGCTGCAAGTACTCACACAGAGGAAAGAATCTGAATTATAAAAAGAGAACTCCTCTGTTTTATGCCGGTGTGTATCCATTAAGACATCAAAAGCAGTTTCAGCATCTTGAAAAAAGGAAGAAGTCTGTAAGTGAGATGTACATCAGTGCTACTCTTTCAAGATTTGTCAAGATCATAAAAAGAAAAACGTTTTAAACTACTGGCTTACACTTTTATCATTGTTTAATTAATATTAACATTGCGTTGTTAAACTTTGAGAGCATGACTTAAAATCCCCCATTGCTTTACTTTCAAAAGAATTTCCACTTAAGTCATGAAGAAGCAAAAAGAAAGAAAAAAAAATAACAAACATCAGATAACGTGATGACCAAAGCACACATTCCAAATATGCCAAATAAGCAGCTAATTATCCAAGGAAAGGAGAAGAAATATGTAGCATAAGTTTACATCCACTCAAGTATTTCTCTTACAAGAAAAAGCATTGCAAGAACGTACATTAAAGATACTTTTGACTTGTACTTGTAAAAAGCAACCCAAGAATCACGGTACTTTATGATATTCCTTAGCCAATTTATATGTCCTTTCTATATAACCAAGTATATTAGAGATGCTTATGACTTCTACTAACAAAAAGCAACCCAAGAATAACAGTATTTAATGATATTCCATAGCCAACTTATATGTCCTTTCTTTATAACCGAAAAATCCTCGAGGGCCAGTGACATAAGGTTCAAAACAGTGGGGATAATGAGCACACTATCTACCCTTCTTCACTTAAATATCAGGCTTTTGTCGGCAGCAGGGTTTCACCCGTGACATGATCTTAATCCACATATCACGCGATGCTCTCTTACCACTTAAAGCCCTAGGGCAACTTATATATGAATTCCTTACCAATCATAGATGAAAGTCTCGAAGAAATAATAATGCACAGAGGAAAACTATAATCATCTTTCTCAATGGCGCAACCTTTTGTCTGGATGAGATAACAATTTTGAAAACCATAGCTTTTGTGTCATAAGTGATGCAAGCAAGTAGAAAAGCATATTTACAGTCATCAAACTCTACAGAAAAGCCATAGTTTTAAAAAAAAAGATTCATGCAAGTTAGAAAATGGAAAGAAAGAAGAACCCAAAGACGACATATAGATTTTTTTTTTACCATTTGGCCCCTTGGAGGTCTTTGGCATGCTTGTTTGAATCCCAACATCATCCCCATCCAAATGCTGAGGCTTGCTACCATTCCTTTGGACTGTCCTCTTACCCATGTTTCCAGTAACCTCATCTATAAATTTGTGCTTTATGACCCCTGCCTCATTAAATGAGCATATACCTTCTGTTAAGCTACCAACAGGAGAAGAAAAGCTATTCAGTTCCCCATAAGCCTGCAATTCATCATTCTTGACATCACCAGCACTATATCCACCAGATGGAGCATCAGGATGTCCTTCATTTTGTCCAGCTAACCCCTTCTCCTTACCAGAAGCTTTTCCACATTCCTTGCTCTTTTGGGGAGATTTGTCAACTAAACCTTTAAGAGAAAACTTTAAGGATTGTTTATGTTGATTTTTTACTAGAGGAGCACTATTTTCATCCTCTGAAAAGGGTGAAATAGAAAATATTTCATCATCAACAGGCAACCCAGCTCCTGCCCTCAAACTTGCAATTAAATCCCTATCAGCTACATCTCTCCTCTTCCAAAGCTCCTGAACAGCATTCGTAAGATTTATCGACTGAGAACATCAAAAGAGAATTATCAGGATAGAGTACTCGATTAACTTTTGTAGTGAAATTAATCACTGCCATAAACACACCTTATAACTATATCCGCGGCATGTTGGACATGAATACGGCAAATCATCCACTTGAAACTGCAAATATTTTTCATCACTGCAAAGCAAATACCCATTTTCAAATTAAAACATCCAATGGAGTCCCTCTCTCAAAGCTCAAGTGGAATTACGATCAAAGTTGCATAAGTTAACACCTTTATATCGCATGAATGACAGGAGAACAAATTGGCAAACCACAAATATGTCAGAATATTTATATAGTGAAGGGAAGAAGAGAGCTATCTGGAAATTAGAACTAGCGCCCTGTCAACTGACTTGAATCTTAACAACGCAGAATGCAGCATAAACAGCAGTCCCCAAAATGCCATTCGATCATTCAATGAAACAATAAACGTCAATTGGGAATGATGGGACTATTCTTGGAAACTGTTAAATTAGGTCTTATGCCTAACTCACACCCCAAAAGCTAGCTCAAAGGGAGGAGGATTGCCCAAGCCTTTTAAGGAGTCCACCCATCTCATTAACCACACATCGGTGGTTAATGAGATGGGTGGACTCCTTAAAAGGCTTGGGCAATCCTCCTCCCTTTGAGCTAGCTTTTGGGGTGTGAGTTAGGCCTAAGACCTAATTTAACAGAAACACTGTTCATAATTCAAGTTTAAGAAAGCGAAAAAAGTCTAAGTTCAGTGTTTCTCTTGTTCAATTAAATTTTATATGTACTCATTAATTCATTTCAATAATTATTCCAGGAAAAAGATTCATTTCGATAACTATTCCAGGATATTTTTTCAAATTTTTCATTTAAGAAATAAATGTAAATCTTCTGAATTGCTCCAAAAAGAAATAACTCAAATATAATAAAAAAACTTTTCTATATAAGAATCAAATATAATTGATCCATCCATTTGCCATCTATTTCCAATTTCATCTAGTCAATGCAAGACTAGCAAGCTGACACATTATATCATCTGGCTTTAACCGTGGTAGTTTGAAATCAACATTTGGAAAATATTTTATTACAAAGTACAAACAAGGGAAAAGTCATACAAATACCGTATAGTTGTTCACATAAGTCATTTACATATTGATACTTTACAGGTGACCTCCTACTCCTTATTCTTATTTTAAGTTGAACTATTACTCCCTTCTCAAGAGAATACCAAATTTATGTAGAAGTGTTATTATACAAGCGCCTGACACGTGTATAATATATATTTTTTTTAAAATTCAACTTATTAGTCATTATTTTATTTTTTTCACATTTTCCCCTTCTTCTTCCTTCTTTTTCTACTTCATATTATTTTCAATTTCCATCGCAGCTTTGGGTTGGACAATTAGGCAAAACCTGCAGAAACAAATCAATTTAGATGGTCCTTTGTGGCTTTGGTGGCGACTAGAATAATGCAGTATTAAGTTCAATAATGAGATGCACCACACACAAAAATCATGACTCATAATTGAAAGGGCTTCTGATAGAAACCGAGGTTTTTTACGGGATAAAAGCAAGAGAAAATACAAAGAGAGACACAAGTATCTTGTATCTCGTAGAACAATAGAAAATAGAAAATATAAAGAGAGACAAGTATCTCGTTTCTCTTAGAACAACCTTTTCTGCATATAAAAGATATACTACCACATGTCTACTTATTACTACATTTCCTATTATATAATAGATAACTATAACTACTTCATAACTATTTAGGATATGGATAGATAACTTCTAGCAACCATAAGGAACTGTCAAATTACTACTAATAATTGTAAGAAACCGCTCAATGCTCCATGGGTGGAACCTCCAGGAATTTGAGAAGATGCAAATCATTATCTTCTCCTAACTTTCTTTGCTTCTTCCTCCTTGAATAAGTATGGAAGATGCGTGCCTTACCAGCTTCTTAACAAGGTAATTCTGAGATAGATAGCTCCAAAAAGGATAAAAGGAAGATCACCAGAATTTAATTTTCCAGCGAAGATGCAATTTTTTTTATCATAGCTTTTGAATCTTGTTTTCGATATTTCAAGATAAAGATCTGAAAAGGTCGTTTTAAACAATATTTAAGAAAGAGAGAATACCCACCTCGCCAGAAAACATGATGGCCGACAAACAAATTTTCTTTCAAAGAAAACCTATGAACTTTTCAGCATTTTATTCAATATCAAACCCTAGAAAGAAAACTATTTACAAATGAAAAAAGAAGAAAAGAAAATGGCGCAGGGGAAGTGACTAACGGAGATAGTGCATGTCGGGTTAAGTTAACCAAGAAACTGAAGGTGTAGGAAAAAGAAAAGAAAGAGGAAAGGAAGAAAAGAGAAAAAAGGGAAAGGAATAAAGAAAATATTAAGAAAACACAATTCATAGGACTATATTAATCAAGTATAATTGATTATATTTCAACTAATTAGAAGATGACACTTGTATTGCTATAACCATTTATAGTGTTTTTTTCCTCTTCTCACACGCTCTCAAGAAGTTGGTTACACTTTCTTTGCCACATCACCTTTTAGGAGGATATTAGTTCCACTTCAAACAAGATTAGGGAGCTTTAGGTCGCAAGTAAAGTTTAAGTGTGTAAATAACTTTTTTGGACAACCACATTATGACTTTTCCCAACAAACAATTATATAAATTAAGGAATATATTATTTAAGTATACTGAATTATGTATCCATAAAGTCAAGTTTTGGGCCTAACTCACACCCCAAAAGCTAGCTCAAGAGGATTCTCCAAGAATTTTAAGTAGACCACCTATCGCACTAACCACCGATGTGGGAATTTTTTCATTCTTCACCCCCAGTGTTGAACATGTGGATTTTAATTTGGGGTAACATTGAGTGAGATTGGTTTTGCTATGATACAACGTAAAGTTAAGTCTTGGGCCTAACTCATCTTTTAGGAAATGTTTCACTTCAAACAAACGTGGGGAATATTAGGTCGTCCGTAAAGTTAAGGTGTGTAAATATGATAGAAACCGAGATTTTTTACTTGATAAAAGCAACATAAAATACAAAAAGAGACACAAGTATCTCGTATCTCGTAGAACAATACAAAATACAAAAAGAGACAAGTATCTCATATCTCTTATAACAACCTTTTTTGCATATAAAAGATATATTACCACCTGTCAAATTATTACTAGATCTCATATTATAAAATAGCTAAATATAACTACTTCATAACTATTTAGGATAAGGATAGATAAATTCTAGTAACCATAAATAACTGCTAAATAACTCTAACTGTAAGTGACCGCTCAATGCTCCATGGGTGAAACCTCCAGGAATTTTAGAAGATGCAAATTATTATGTTCTCCTATCTTTCTTCGCTTCTTCCTCCTTGAATAAGTATTAAAGATACGTGCCTTATCAGTACACCCCTCCCGGAAAGACGACTTGTCCTCAAGGTGAAAATCAGGAAACTGTGCAACTAACAAAGATTTTTGGCGATATGGCTGAAGATGTAAAATAGAAGCATCACCAACATTAGAAGAAAGGTCTATGTGCTTATAATCTTCCTTCATAAGGTTCAACATAGCATCTCTAGTCAACATCTGTTCTTCAAGGTCTGATTGGAAAGATGTTGTCGTGAGTGTTTTCTGAGGAACACTTTGCAGTTTATAAGTTTTCTCATTCAATTGGAAGATTAGGAATATCTCGTTCCAATTGGCTTGTATTATGTTCAAGGATGCTAGCCATTGTATACCTACCAGCCACCATGTTTGCTCCACCAAAGGAAAAAGGGACTGACAGGCAATGACAAACTTTGTTGCATTTGATAATTTCACCATTGCCTATTTGGACACCAAAAGTAGGGATATATTGGACTGCCAACCCAAGTTTCATGACAATTTCTTCTGCTACAAAATTATGCGTCGAACCACTATCTACCAACATCAACACTTTATGGCAGCAAAGAGTGCCTTGAAGTTTCAAAGTTGGACCAGATTTTTTGAACAAAATTGCATGAAAAGAGATTTCCCCCAAATCAGTAGGGGGTATGTCTTCATTCTGATTACCGCCAAGACTTTGCACATCTTTTTCCTCTTGCATTAACTCCAAATGTGCAAAAGTCCCAAGTTTGCAGCGATGACCAGGGGTAAACTTGTCTCCACAATGGTAGCATAAGCCTTTTTCTCGCCGAATTTGTTGTTCAGAATTCAGTGGGCGAGTGTTTGGAAGAGATGACTGTTGAAAAGGTTGTGTAACTGGCTGGTGGGATGTTTGAAAATTAAAGGAATCCCGAGCCGCTGGAGAGGAAGTCCCAATTGATGAAGGTCTTGATACAGAAGGCCAAACATGTACCTTACTGGACTGATTTAGTCCTTGTTTTCCTTCATACTCTAAGGCCAAACTCATTGCCTTATACACAGACCGAGGCTTGTGAATCCAAACGTCCACACGAAGGTCTTCTTTGAGTCCGCTAAGGAAAACTCCAAGCAAACAATGTTCTGGCCAAGTTTGCACACGTGCTGCCTGTTTTGCGAATTCCTGCCTATACTCGAACACTGATCCAGTCCGTTGGATACTACACAAATGTTCATCTAGATTTTGAAACTCAGCGGGTCCGTAATTTTCTTGCATAACTTTCACCAACTCATCCCAATAATAAATGGTTGTTTCACTGTTGATCCAAGCAAATAGATCCAATGCATCTCTCTTAAAATACATTGAAGTCACATCAACCTTGCAATCATTAGGTGTTTGATAATTTTGAAAATACTTCTTTGCTTTCAGAATCCAACCTCGAGGATCTTCTCTCCCTCATACTTGGGAAATTCCATCTTTGTGTAAAAACGTCGATAAGTTTCTTAATGCCTCCAAGTGCTATCAACCTCGCCCTCTTCCATTAAAACTTTAGATTTTCCATGCTGATTTTGTTTAATTTGTGCTTTTAATGCAGCTACATCAACAGCAAGAGCGTCAATGGCTCCCAATTTTATTGCTATAGTGGTCAATTGTTGGTCGATCTGATCAGGAATCAACATAATAGGTTCGTTGTGGAAAGCGTTGGTTCGTGTATTAACCATGGCAGATCTTACTGCTCTGATACCAATGATAGAAACCAAGGTTTTTTTTTTTTTTGATAACCGAGAAATCCGTCTGTGACCCGCCCTTTTGGACCAATCACAGCCTTCTAAACTCGGTGGATAATGGGCCCGCCCCTCTACCCTTCTCCACTTAAATACCGGGCTTCGCTTTGCATGGTGTGGGGCTTGAACCTGCGACCTAAGCCACAAATCCTCCACCTTTTGCCACTTGAGCTAGGCCTTGGGGGCACCAAGGTTTTTTACTGGATAAAAGCAACAGAAAATACAAAGAGAGACACAAGTATCTTGTATCTCGTAGAACAATAGAAAATACAAAGAGATACAAGTATCTCATATCTCTTAGAACAACCTTTTTTGCATATAAAAGATATATTACTACCTGTCTACTTATTACTAGATCTCTTATTACATAATAGATAACTATAACTACTTTATAACTATTTAGGATAAGGATAGATAACTTCTAGTAACCATAAGGAACTGCTAAATAACTCCTAATAACTGTAAGTAACCGCTCCATGCCCATGGGTGAAACCTCCAGGAATTTCAAAAGATGCAAATCATTATCTTCTCCTATCTTTCTTCGCTTTTTCCTCCTTGAATAAGTATTAAAGATACATGCCTTAGCAAAATGTTTTTTTTTTTAAAAACATGGGATGTAACTTGTGACTTTTCCCTACAAACAATTATATTATATAATTAAGGAATATATAACTACTTCCTTCTCCATTATTTTGATATTTGATTTGATATGCTATACTTGAACT
>JAJOOE010000490.1:0-37633 GCA_036250405.1 Solanum raphanifolium | reverse complement strand
GAAAAATATTGAATTTCATGCATTTTGGGTTGGTGGAGGTAGTTCCTTCTCCCTTGTGTTGCATTGAATGAGCTTATCTTGAAATTGAAGTTTTCTTGTATTGTTGTGTGCATTTAGATGTAGTGCATGCATGATGGGCTGCTAGTTTAGAGTTTTGACTTTAAGAAGTGTTAAGAATTGTCATTCGAGGACGAATGATCCCAAAGGGGAGATATTGTAACACCCCGGAAACTAGTAAGTTGAACTAGAGAGTTCTAGAGCTTTTCGTAAGAGTTTTGGAGTGTTGTATGAGGGTTAAAACTCATAAAAATGATTCCCGTACTTAGAATAGGGGTTTAAGGGTTAGGGCGTCAAGGTACGACCCCCCTAAGGACCATCCAAGGGGTTTTTGAGGATGACCTCAAAACAGCCAAAAAATTTGCAAATTTCCAGCAACCTACGCTTGGCCACCTACTGGCTATGAGTGTTCAAACAGTTTTTATGCAAAACTAGAACTTGCCTGGTTAGTCCTGCTAAGACAATTCAATCTAGAGGTTAGGAAGTGATCATAGGCCATTGTTCTGAAAAAATCCACAAATCGCCTAAAAGAAGGATCCAACCAAATGAAATAAATGCTCCCTTCGATCCAAATAATTTTTGCCTAAAATTAAACCATTTCTTTCTAAACCCTGAACTCACTTTCTCGTAATCTACTATGTTGGCCCCGGTCCCTCCTTGGACAGTGCACTTCGACTTAGGCCAAAAGCCTAAGTTGAGGGTGGCTAATGTAAAAAGTAACTTCAATCTTGGCCTTGACCTGACATCGGGTATTGTGTACCTTAACTAATGGAAAATCCATAAGTTGAGAGTGGCTATAAAAGAGATAACTGAAAGTAAAATGGGTATGAAAAGAGTGATGTGAAAAAAAAAAAAAGAGAAAAGAAAGGATATGACTTGTTGAAAGCTAAAAGAAAAATAAAATAAAAGTAAAAAGAGCTATAAATTCTGAAGTCACATTCGTGGTTGAAGAAAATTAAGGGAAAGAAAGTAAAACGATAGGATGACAAAAATAGGGCAAAAAAGAAGAGGTTGAAAGCCGAGTGTAATGTCAAGGAGGGCAAAAAGTCACTACGCAGTACCCAAATGTACCATACCTGACCCTGAGCCTACGTTACAAGCCAAGAAAGTCCTATAGTGATCCTAGAGTTTATTTTGGAGAGTCTAAGCAGAGAAAATAAGGGCAAGCTTATGGCATTGAGTAGTAACTGTATTTGAAATTACTTCTGAGCGTGAGTGTTGAATAAATCCTTGTACCATGAATGTCATTCATTCTTGGGAAAAGGGGATATCGTTTGAAGTAAGGGCACTAGTTACATTGTCGGAAAGTTGGTACTTTGGTGATAGTGAGAAGGTGTATGTTGTGTGTCAGTTGGTCAATCTATGTCATGGTGTGATCCACATGAATTGGCATGTCGAGTCTAAAAGAACGAATGTGCACCCGAACAATGAGGAAGGTAGAGAGCCATTTGATTGCTTGGGTTTGAAAATGCTTGCTTCTATATAAGTGTCGTTTAGAGTCATAGTGCGTTGCTTGAGGACAAACAACGAATTTAAGTTGAGGGTGTATTACCCATGATCCTTATGTGATAATGTAGAGGGGAATACCTACATTACACATTAAAATTTATATGGAGGCGAATACCTATATAACCCTAAAATTGACATGGAGGCGAATACCTCTGATTCATTAGCTTGTATGACTTGTAGACATTCCCCTTGTCTTTATGATTTAGTAGTATAATTATTAGAGGTGATTACCCTTGTTTGTATGATTCCATGATATAGATGGCTTGAGGTGATTCCCCTTGTCCTTCATGATGAACTAAACATGTATACCTTGAGGTGATTCCCCTTGCACTTGTGAACATGAGCATGACTAGTTTGGATTGTAGTTTAGATAACTGTCCAATACATGCATGACTAAGAGGTGATTACCCTTGTCTTTATGGTGTTAAGAGATGATGAATATGAATGATGAACCTAAAGTATCTAACTTTGTATGGGTAGGATTATGGGGTCTTGTTCATGGATGGCACAAGCTTGCCTTAAGGTGACTCATGAGATGTTTTTTCTTATATGATGTATGCTTAGATAAGATTGTGCCATAGTTGCCTTCCCTAACATAATATTATTGACTAAAGGTGATAGTTCCTTTGTCTTTATGAAGTAAGTTAATAATGAGACCAAAGTAGGGTAAATATGACTATGATGACTTCAAGGTTATGCTTAGTGTGAACGGTAGTGTGGGATGCCTTTGCAGAACTGCTCGGCGACGCGCCGACTGCTCCTTTTCATCGCAGACTTGACCTTCTCTTTCAGGACTCACCACACTGGAACATTCAGCGGGATTTAGGGCCTTTCGGTGACTTGCCTAATGGCTTAGGTAATCCTCAGGAAGAGTTTTCTCTGTTCTTTCAGCTGCTTTGTTCCTTTTTGCTTGGTAGCATCCATGCTTTGTCTCTTAATCCAAATACCTGTAACTTAAAGGTTTACATTAGTTATTAAGACAAAATATGCATTTGAGGACACTATTTCTATTAAAATATAACCTTAAATGAGTTCAAATTGTGGACTCATCACTCTTCAAGTTCCACCCTAAGCTCCTCCTCAAACTCCAATGACCCTATAGGGGAGAATGTGACTTATGCAGAATTTAGGTCCTCTATGCAATTGTTGGCTCAAGCTGTCACGGCTCAAGCCAATAGGGATGTTGGGGCCCTTGTGAACACTAATATGAATCTCACTCCTTGAGACTGAGGGAGTTCCTTAAGATGAAACCTCCGGAGTTTTATGGCTCCAAGGTGGAGGAAGACCCTAAGGAGTTTGTAGATGAGTTGTGCAAGATTTTGATATCATTGGGGTGACCTTGGTAAAGGAAGCGGAGTTAGCCACTTACCAATTGAAAGGGTTAGCTCAAATATGGTATGGTCAATAGAAAGAGAGTAGATCGGTAGAAGCGGGTCCTATAGAGTGGGATGTGTTTGAGAAGGCATTCCTTGATAGGTTCTTTTCCCTGGATTTGAGGGAGGCTAAGATGCAGGAGTTTATCAACCTTAGCCAAGGTAGCATGAGTGTTCAATAGTATTCCCTAAAGTTTACTCAATTCTCTAAGTATGCCCCAACCTTAGTGGAGAACTCAAGGGCAGAGATGAACCATTTCATGATGGGAGAATCCAAATTGGTAGAAAATGAATGTCAGGTGGCAATGCTTATAGATGATTTGGATATCTCACGTCTTATGGTTTTCTCCCAATGAATGGAAGAGTCAAAACTTAAGAAAGAACTTAAGGAGAAAAAGATGTCTATATTGAATGATGATGAGTCCGATGGACATGGTCGCCCTTGGTTTAGACAAAAGTTCCCCAGGAAAGGTCCCTGAAGTACTCCTAAGTTCAACCAATAGAGGGGGTCTAACCTCGATTCTCAAGATAATGTTAGGGAGATTCTTTTACTGGGGTGTAGTAAGTGTGATAGAAGGCACGAGGGTGAATTATTAGCAGGCTCTAATGTTTGTTTTGTTTGTGGTGAGTTGGGCCACATGATAAAGCCAATATTGCCCTAAGATTGCTAGAAATAAAGAAGATAGGTGCCGGAGGTCCCAACCATAACCTTCCTTCGATCCAATTGGCTTGGGTGGCAAGGCTCCAAAGAAGAATAGATCTTAAGATCTCCAATCTAGATGTGATCAAGAGTGATCTCCTCATGTCGCTTCCGATATGTGTTTTATGCGTTAGCAATTTCCTGATTTCTTGTCTTTGGTGAATTGTTATGATAGACTTTGATGTTGTCTTTAGTATGAATAATGCTTCATTGTTGCCCTTATGTTATGAAAGATGTTTAGAAGAATTTATGTAGGCTTACTACCAAGGGGGAGATAGTGTGCCTATCTAATAAGGTTATTGTTTGTTATGGTAGAACCCGACTTAGTCATGATGAGTTTTGAGGTTTGTTGATAGATTTGGTTAAATAGGGTGTTAAAACAATGCCTAAAAATGGTTGAGTTAATAGACTCCTCTAAAAATGGTAGAAGTGTAATTCACCATAGTTTAGAATATCTTGGGCGATGGATGTGAAAGTTTAGTGCTGACTCATTCTGACCATAGAATTGAAAGAAGTGAGGCTTAAAAGAGTTTGTATAGGCTTTCTCCGAAGGGGGAGATAATGTGCTTAGATAGCAAGGACGTTGAGTATCCTTGATATTTATGAGTTAGGTTTGCTTGAAATTTTCACCTTGAGTGGTGTTAGTGAGGTTGCTTGGGAGCTAGAGTTGCTTAAGGAGAACCTCTCTAAATTAGAAGTACCGGTAGAAGTCTTAGACCGGCAAGTTAAGAAATAGAAGAACGAAGGAGTTGTTCCATGAAGAGGTATGGAGTGTAGTTTAGGTTAGGGTACTACTTGGGAGGCCAAGGGTCAATGAGATGTCCCAATGTCGTCATCCTTCTTCCTTGTATTCCTCCTTTAGCATTTAAGATCTTGAGATTTTAAGTTCCTCTTGATTTGCTTTATATGAAGCCATGTGTGATTTATGTGTTGCCATGATTTCCTTATATTCATGTTCATGAAAATGCCTAGGTCTTATTAGAAATGACTTACATGCATTGATTTCCTCATGTGGTAGTGCATTTGGGTTGATTTGCATATAGATTCATGAGTTCAGTTGTGAGCATGCCATAGTTTTGGAGTTGAAAAGTTCCTCCTTGAATAAATACTTTTTGAGAGTAAAATGCATTTAGGCTCCATTAGTGTGTATTAAACATGTTCAGTTAGGAGATGTTAGTTCCTCCTTGAAAATGAGAAAAATATTGAATTTCATGCATTTTGGGTTGGTAGAGGTAGTTCCTTCTCCCTTGTGTTGCATTGAATGAGCTTATCTTGAAATTGAAGTTTTCTTGTATTGTTGTGTGCATTTAGATGTAGTGCATGCATGATGGGCTGCTAGTTTAGAGTTTTGACTTTAAGAAGTGTTAAGAATTGTCATTCGAGGACGAATGATCCCAAAGGGGAGATATTGTAACACCCCGGAAACTAGTAAGTTGAACTAGAGAGTTCTAGAGCTTTTCGTAAGAGTTTTGGAGTGTTGTATGAGGGTTAAAACTCATAAAAATGATTCCCGTACTTAGAATAGGGGTTTAAGGGTTAGGGCGTCAAGGTACGACCCCCCAAGGACCATCCAAGGGGTTTTTGAGGATGACCTCAAAACAGCCAAAAAATTTGCAAATTTCCAGCAACCTACGCTTGGCCACCTACTGGCTATAGGTGGACCCACACCCCATAGGTTGGGGTCCTGGATCAAAGCCTGAGTTGGCCTGCCATTTTAAGGTTCAGTACCTCACCTACTGAGGTGCAGCACGCTCCGTAGGTCCACCCACAGTCCGTGGGTGGTGAGGTCGTGTGTCAAGGCAGTTTTTCATGTTATAGTTTTAACTGAGGGGTTTGGGGATTAAGTCATTAATTAATAAGGGGTTAAGGGAGGTCGGTTAGTTAGTTATTTAGGCACCTATATAAACTTAATAGTCCCCTAAACTAAATCATTTAACTCACTCTTCAAAGCACCCAAATTCCCTCCAAGAAATTCTCTCTCTCGAAGTGAAGAAGAAGAAGAAGAAAAGAAGGAAGAGAGGAATATTTCCTCCATTTAGGGCTATGAATTGAGGTATGTTTAGATTATTCATATATGGGTTCTTCCCCCATAGAGCCCTCTAGGTACTTCCCCCATTGAGCCCTCTAGGTTTTTCACCCAATTGTGAAGTAAAAAACCCAATCTAGCTAGGGTTGCCTTCTACTTTGTGGGTAGGGCTTAGGTATGATTCCAATCTAGTGGATAATACCTAATTTTGATTGTATTAACATGGAGTTATGATATTATGATGAATTCATGTGATTTCTATGGTAAACCCTAGTCTATTTGATGAATGTGATATTTTGTGGGTCTATGCCATTAGAGGTGAGATTGAAGGTTCATAGGTGATTTTCTTAAATCGATGGCATGTGTAGTAATTGTTCAAGGTTAGGGTCATATAATCATGATTTAAACTAGACTTTATTGAATATGATTGATCTTGAGTTGTAAAGATCAAACTTAACCTTTATGATCAATTATGACTAGAATCACCTAGTAATGAAGAATATGATTAGAATACCTTAAATTTGGGTATGAATGATGATAATAAGAAGTAAATCTATGAGTATAAGGCTTGTAGTCATGATGGTTGAACACTAGGGTTTTTAGAGTAAAGCCAATGTGATGATCTAGATGTGCTAAGGCTTTGAGAGTAAAGTCTAATTGAGAATAGAAGCTTAAATAAATAGAGTTATGGTAGAAGATCTGTGCCTAGCTAATCTACTTAATAACTGCTTGAGTATGTGAAGTGATAGATTCACTTGAGTCATGTGAATACCAATGTCTAATGTAGAATTCTAGATATGGTATTATTCATGAATAGAGCATGACATGAAAGGTTCTTTCACATAGAATGATTCTAGGTTGGAAGGTTTCTCACCTAAAATGAATATAAGTCCTAGGAATCTAAGATGTGATGAGACTTGTGGTGATTCCCCTAAATGACCTTTACATAATAGGAATGTGTGGTGACTTCCCTTATTCCTAATTATTTAGTTATGGGGAGTGTGAGGTGATTACCCTTAATGTATGTGTGACTACCAAGGCAAGAGGTGAATACCCATTAGCCTTTAGTTTGGTCATGGAGGCGATTACCTATGATCCTTATGTGACGATGTGGAGGTGAATACCTACATTACATATTAAAATTGATATTGAGGCGAATACCATATTTCACCCTAAATTGGACATGGAGGCGAATACCTATGATTCATTAGCTTGTATAACTTATGGAGATTCCCCTTGTCTTTATGATTTAGTAGTATTATGACTAGAGGTGATTATCCTTGTTTGTATGATTCCATGATATATATGGCTTGAGGAGATTCCCCTTGTCCTTCATGATGAACTAAACGTGTATTCCTTGAGGTGATTCCCCTTGCACTTGTGAACATGAGCACGAATAGTTTGGATTATAGTTTAGATAACTCTCCAATACATGCATGACTAAGAGGTGATTACCCTTGTCTTTATGATTATAAGAGATGATGAATATGAATGATGAATCTAAAGTGTCTAACTTAGCATGGGTAGGATTATTGGGTCTTGTTCATCCATGGCACAAGCTTGCCTAAGGTGACTCATGAGGTGTTTTCTCTTATATGATGTATGCTAAGATAGGATTGTGCCATAGTTGCCTTCCTTGACATTATATGATTGACTCAAGGTGATAGTTCCTTTGTCTTATGAAGTAAGTTAATAATGAGATGAAAGTAGGGTAAATATGACTCTGATGACTTCAAGGGTGTGCTTAGTGTGAAGGGTAGTATGGGATTCCTTTCATGCCTTGAGGTACCCTTATAGTAGAGAAACACAAGAGTTGACCATGTTTATAGACTAGGATTAAGATGACCAAAAAGGGATACTTGGCTTGGGTGGTATTATGGGATGCTATTCTTGCTTTGCACATGTATCCTTTCGAGGCTACTTGAGAAAGGTTCTATTATGGTATAAATGATGAAGAGTCAATTATACTTATATGATTATGACTTATCTCCTATGCTCATTCACTATGTATTATGTTGACTGATGATTATATGATGCTTATGTTGGAGATTATGCTATGACTATGTTATTATCTCTTATGCCTATGTCTTATGTTGACTAACCATTTTGAGATGCTCTTATGGTGTTGTGCTATCTATCATACATGGTATATTTTGTACTAACACATACTTTGCCTACATTCTAATCAAATGTAGGGTTTGGAGACTTGAGTGCTATCTTGAAGCTAGGTTTCTAAGCAGCTAAGGAGAAGATCTTAGTGAGTCCTCATAGCTTCGAGGACAAACCAACAATTTCCTTTATGTCTTTATTTTTATGTTGAGACTATTGTATGGGCTCTGTCCCAAGAGTTTATTTTAAAAGTTGTATTAGATGGTATGACACATAGTATCGAAAGACTTTCGCTTGATTTTATGTAAATGACTTCAATTGTAAAAGTTTCAAATTTTCCAGTATTTTCTATTATCTTATGTTCATGATATGCTAAGGGCTTGTATGAGACCTTTCGGGGTCAAGTACGTCATGTTACTTCTAGGGTATACCCCTGAGTCGTGACACTCATGGGGATCCTCATGAGCCAGCCCACCCAAATAAACCTTTCAATTGTAGGAGCTGAAGCATGATGCTTGTGATGTAAAAAACAACGTTTCCTTCAGCATGAGGTAAAAGAATGGCTCCAACACCACTGACTTTGACTGGGTCATTGATGTTTGGGTCATTGACGTCATTGAGATTTTCGACATCATTTTGGTGGCCCACTTGGCTACCATTACTTCCGTTAACGCTCATCTCCTCCTCTATTTAACGCAAGCAACACAAAACCAAAACTAAAATAAGTAGATTCAACTATAACTAAAAAATCACAATTCAACTTCACCAAAAGAATTTTAAACAACACCACTACCCGGCAATAGTGCCATTTAGATTTAACAAGTCAAGCACACCTCATCCAATTCTAGGTGTAAACGATCGTTAGTCAGTATAAAACCTAACAATTGTGTTGGGGTCGAATCTCACAGGGAGCGGTACATGTTCAAATTTAATTAAGAAGTGCAAACATGGTCTAATCAACCATAGGAATAGAGATTATCGAACAAAGACATGAATCAAATTAAAAGGGGTGACACGAATGGCAGATGGGGAGGTTGTGGTTTGCCATTATCAACGACAAAACAGTCACAAACACTATTAAATAACATTAAGGAGAGGAATTCTCGGGATGTGATCGATTATAGGCAAATTTTGACATATGTGTAATTGAAACTACTAGTAAATAGCTAAAAATCAGTGAGTAGGCTAGACTATAAGGGAGATAGGTTTCTCTTTAACAACTATCCTGAATCGAGTGATTTCTTTCGAACATCAACAAGCATAACAATGAAGAACAACCCACACCGTAATTCATCCACTTTCTCAAGCTAGATAGGTAGGATTGGGTTTAGGATTCACTCTCTCTCGCTAAACCCAGCTCAACCCAATACCTACAAATCATTAATCAATAATCTTAGTTCTAAAACCTCTCTCTCGAGCAAGCCAAGAACACAATATTAGAACTACATTTGCAACTACAATTCTTAAATTAAACCACAATTAATTATTAAACCCACTTCAATTTAGCATTTAAACTACTAATTAACAATACCCATAAACTAATTCAACCCATAATCACAAGATCAAACCCTAAGAATCGGGGCTTTACCCAAACATCATAAAAGCGTAAAAAATTATTACTTAATCGATTAGCCATCAAATGGGTAAGAGTAATTTAGTCTTTACAATGCTTCAATTTGTAGAATATTCGAAACCCATTTCCAAAATCTCCAAATTGAATATCTAAAATTCTTCAAGACTATGTAAACTACAGAGAAAAGTGTTCTAAACTAATTTTGCATTCTCTAACATAAGTCCAGTTCTGTCAACATCCTAAAATAATTGTTCAAAATTTAATCTATAGTTTCCAAAAATAAGCCACAAAGGGTCATTTGGAGAAGTAAGTCGGGCTCGCCGAACAACACGATGAACAACCCATTAATCTCTTCCATCGCCTTTTTTTCTTAGCACTCAGCATCCTCAAGTTCTGTATCTTTGGGCGATCTGTCTTTGCATCGCGGAACTACTCGGCGATTCACCGACGTATCCTTTTTGTGGCCGACTTGGTTTCTTCCCTTAGGGATGGCACATTGGAAATTTAAATTGTCAAGCTAGCCACTTGGCAATTCGCCAAGTGCTCTTGGCGACCACCAGGCTTGTCTTTCTTCATTTCTTCAATTTATTTTGTTCATTTTTGCCTGTTAGTGTCCTTGATTTGTTCCTCAATCCATATACCTAAAAATGAAGGATTTACATCAGTTTATGGCACAAATTAAGCATTTGACGACATTAAATCTATGTAAACAAGACACCAAATGTGTCTAAATCTCAGACTCATTAATAACCATGCAAAAACTATTCAAAACATTCTAAAAAGGGACATTTCATTTCATGAGATGCAATTGACCAAGCTAAAACATGATATATAAGAGTTAGAAAATATAAGTCATAAAATCATGATCAATGCAAGCTAACATCTCCTTTAAAACCTTTGAACTCATATGTGATACTTCTCGAAGTAACCTTAGTTCATTATTAATGTGGAGAATTAGACTTAACCGACATAGAGACCATCTAGGCTATAACATGACCCCCCCAGTGTCTGCCACACTAAAAAAGGTTGTCCTACTTGCAAGTTAGAGCCATGAATTTCTAGCTTAAGTGGATCCACTAGATAATCAACCTATGGGTGGACATAGTTAAGGGATAAGGAGATTGGTACTAGAAACCCGACCTCTACTCAGGAGAGCTTCCATCTCATGAGATTGCTTCTATAAACCCCGCCTCTACTTGGGAGAGCTTCCATCTTATTATAAATATCTTCTCGATGCTAAGAAAAAATCCCACGGAATAGTCATTTTTACGTGACTTCGTTATTCATGGAGAGGTACCCTTTGAAAACAAAACCAAGCTAGTTTATTAGGATAGCTCTTACTCTTTGATTCAATTAGGCGAGAAAGCCTTACAACCTAAGAATCCTTTCTATGTGAGAAAACCTTTCACATCATGCTAGTTATATGCTTATGAGAATGTCCTTTCAACAACACAACAACCACATCATCATTGATACTTTACTCTCAAAGCACCCTTAAAACATTTGCATAGATTCCATAAGAAAATGCATACGTCCATAATTATCTCTTGATGTTCAAAACCCACTTTCAATCATCAGTACTTAGAAAACATGGGTTAGATATGTATTTCCTCATAAATTCATGTCTAGCTACCAATACATGCTTAATTTTGTAAAACTCTTCCTTCCCTATCAAAATCCCACATCACATAATTCATAACTTGAAAACATGAGGGTTACGTGGGCTCATGGGGAAATCATCATAAAATCATCATATTCTATCAATTCATTCATAAGAGATCATAATTCAATTATTTAAAGAAAAGTTGAAGAGAACCCATGACAAATGAAGAAAACTCTAACTCTATTGGGGAATTCTAATATTTGAAATAGAGGAATTTGGGAACTCCATGGATGAAAGGAATCCATGGATGAAAGATATCATACCTTCAATGGAGGAATTGAGGCTTGACCTTGATCCTATCTTGAATCCTTTATTCTTCTTCAACGTTCTAGAGAGAGAAATATTTTAGGAAGGAAGAACTTTGATTTTCTTTTGGGTTTTGGAAATAATGACTTGAATGTGTGAGTTTTGGGGATAAAATTGCTTATATAGGGGTGCTAGGCTTGGGTAAAACGACAGAGCATTGATTTACTTAAAACCGGAAAAGACCCAAAAACCCCTGAACTGAAACTGTCGAATCACCACCATGCCTAGCTTCACGAGACACGTTGGCCCTCATGAACCATGGTGGCTTTAGTGGTCCCTTTACATGTGGCTTGTCCACCACCCCTTAACCCTAAAATTCTATTTCATCACGATGAACCCTCCCATGACCCGTGGTGGCTTTCACGAACCGTCTAGTGGCTCGTGGGGAGGGTCCTGCTTTGTGTAGTGTAGTCTAGCTACTGCCTAGCCTACCCGGAGCAACACCATGGCTCGTGGTCCCCACCACAATGCGTCATGGTAGTCGTGGAAAGTGAGGCATTATTGGTGAAGGCTTGCCCAAGCTTTCCTTAGTTTTTTCCCTCTCACTTAGCCTAGCTTAGACTACTAGATTTCGAGGTGTTACATTATCTTCCCCTTGGGAACATTCTTCCTCGAATTGCATTCTAGACACCTTTTGAAAGAAAAGACTCAATACTAGCAGCCCATCATGCATGCAATGTCATCAAAATGCACAACACCAAGGAGGACACATCAACTCCAAGTTAAACATATTAAAACGCAACATAGGGAAGGAGCAACTCAATATGCTTGAATTTTCAAAATTAATCATTTTCAAGGAGGAACTACCTTCTACAAGCTTAAATACATATCGGCCTCGGCATCCCAAAACAAGGACAAACCATGAGGAACTCATTACCTCAAGCTAGAATAGGAGTAGAAGTAAAGAAATGAGGATATCATGACATTATATAGGCCTTGGCCTCCCAAGTAGCACCCTCAACTAAATGATTCCTCAATAATACTTTCACAGAAGTAACTTCCTTATTTTTCAACTTCTTGACTTGCCGGTCAAAAATCTCAACCGGAACTTTCTCATAAGAAAGACTTTCCTAAACTCCCAACCCTTCTAAGGGAACTATGGATGTCAGATCTCCAACACATTTCCCGAGCTTAGAGACATGGAAAACTGGATGCACTAATGCCAAATCATTTGGCAAATCTAGCTCATAAGCAACCTTGCCAACACGTCTCAAAATTTGGTATGGGCCTACATGCTGGGGGCTAATGTCACGACCCAAGCCTACACCCCGGACGTGATACGGCGTACAAAACTCCGAAGAGCCTCATACAAGCCCCATAGCATTCGTAACATAAGAACATAGGAAATAGTGCAAAATTTAAAACTCTTTTAATCCATACAATAGGAATTTTTTATTGAAGACAGCGCAAGTCTACTTGTCTCACATGGCCATCTCATAGATCTTTAGAATAAAAAATAGGGTCACAGCCCTTTAACATAATCCTAAGTTTAAAATGACAAAAACGGAAACTACTAAGGACTCTCATACGTCCTCGAATCTTGAGGACTCACCACTAGCTTAAAGATTAGTCAATCAAATTTTTACTCCAAGAAATCACCTTAAGATCCGGAAACTACACTTTGTAGTAAAAATAGACGAAATATGGGTTAGCACACAAAAATGTACTAAGTATGATGACCATGCAAAAATCATGCTTTAAAAGGACATTTTGGTTGGAAACCATGCATTATGCCAATTTTGAGAAACATCATGAACTTTAGTATAAGAGGCATAATATACAACATAATCAACATATAAGCCATTATAACACTTTGTGGCCTTCACCTTAAGTAACCCTAAGTTATACTTGTGCAATGTAACAATAGCATCCCATACTACTATTCCTACTAAGTACCACTTTGAGACCACCTTAGATGAACTTACCATTTTTCATACTCATATTTATTCAATACTCATGCATAAGGAACATTCATATTCAATAAGTCATGACAAGGAAAGTAACTCATAATAACATTTCCAAGTAAAGCATTCATCATTTCATTAAGGATTTAAGTCAACATTCACATTAGCTTCATTAAAAGCACATTCATTTAATTAGACATTAAGACATTCGAGAATCACACTATAGCCCCCTCAAGGCCTACTGGTGCAATGTATGAATGGCATCCCATACTACCACCCACACTTCATAGAACCTTTCAAGTAACCATAACACGTATCTCACATGATGGGAATGAGCATTAACTGACGTAGACCATGAAAGCAAACCATGGAATCCGGTGTCTGTCCCATATCGTAAAGGGTTGGTTTACTTTCCTAAGGTAGGACCGGTAACTTAGCTTAGGTGAATCCACTAGCTAATGACCTATGTGGGCACATAGTTATGGGATAAGAAAGATGTTCATTGAAACCCGGCCTAATGTAGGGAGAGCCTCCATTTTACCATATCCACTCGGTACTTAGCCTCCATTCCCATAGAGTAATTCATTCACATTAACATTATTGTACTTGAGAGGGCTACCAACATTAGGTCTACCGATCCAAAGTACATTACACATGAAAGGGCTATCACCATTAGATCTACCGATTCAAGGTACATTATTAGGATATCTCATTGAATCCTCAAAAAAGGGCCACCACCATTAGGTCTACCGATTCAAGTTTCATCATTTTACACATGAAAGGGCTACCACCATTAGGTCTACCGATTGAAGGTTTATCATTCATTCATTCATTCATTCATAGACTCCTCATGAAAGGGCTACCAACATTAGATCTACCGATTCAAGGTTCATTATTCAAGATACATTAGATATAAAAGAAGAGGATTCCCTAAGACTACCGATTAAATGTACAACCATCAACATCACTTTCAATTACACAAGATGAGGATGCCCTAAGCCTACCAATTCAAGGTATAACATTACATTGAATAAACCCTTCACAATGCATCATCATCATTCACAAGTGTATAACTGAGTATAACCTTCCAATAATAACACAATTACATTCTAGACATGATCACATTACTTCCATTGAAATCACAAAACATATATATGATAATACATTAACCTTCACAATTTGCCCTCCAAGGCCATGAATCCTAATTCACCAACATACCTAGAATTACTAAAATTCAGGCATGAATAATTATATAATTCAATAAACTCAATGAATATAGACATGTTCTATTCACATGCTTTCATAATCAATTAACCCTCACCATGAAGTCACAATTTAGTAGTTTAGGAAATTCATTGGTTCTTGGGGGAATTTCATCTTAAATCACAATTAGACATCAATTAAATCATAATATATCATAAATCAACCTCTGTAGACGTTTGAGGAAGGATACCATGAGTTATTGTGAAACCCTAACTTTTGGGGAACTTGTAAACTTTGAAATCTAGTTTTGAAAGGACTCTATGGGTGAAAGCTACCCATAGATGAAAAGGCACCATACCTTAATGGAGTTTTACCATAAAGTTGAGAAGAAATACCTTTGTTCTTCAAGCCCTAGTCTCCACTTATTCTTCTTCTTCTTTGGGAACTTTTAGAGAGAGAAAATTTGGAGAAGATGAACTATTTTGGGTTTTAGGGAATAATGAAGTAAATAGGGGTGTTTAATGACTTAAAATCATTTCTATATGTGAAATAAAACAATTTAAATTAACCCCATAAAATAACTAATTAAATAGGGATTTACAAAAACGGCCCTAATTAGGCAGCCCACTCCCAGGCACCACGAGAGGCCCTCACGAGTCGTGGTGCTGCTCGTGGTCCTTGGGCATTGGCTAAGGCTTGGGGTCTTGTCCTCAAATAATTGAAGGCATAACCACGAGACCTTGCACTATTCGTTGTCATGACCACGAGTCGATATGAAGGTCGTGGTCTTGAGGTAGTAGTTAGGCTTCCAAGTCTTGCCTCCCACACACCTAAGGGGTCTTCACGAATCCCTTCACAATCCGTGAGGGGAACCACGGCTCGTGGTGGTTCCCGTGGTCCCTTGACCAGTAGCTCCTCCATCTTGTCATGCCTCCCATGAGGCCAAGGCAACCCCACGATCCTTCCCATGGTCTGTGGTCAAGACCACGAGCCGTGAAGTGGCTCATGAAGGGGAGCCTTGGCTTGGGCACTTTTGGGAGTGCACAGCCTCACCAACCACGGATGGCACCACGACTCGTGGTGGCCACCACGGGTCCTGAAGATCCTCGTGGTCTTGGTAGGCAGTGGCTAGGTTAGTTTTAGGCAGCCTTGGCCCCCTAGACATGGTCTTCACCCAAAACCCTTCGTCTTTGCCCTTAACCCTCACGTTTAGGCTCTAGTTAACCCTACTAATATCCGGGGTGTTACATTATCTTCCCCTTGGGAACATTCATCCTCGAATGACACATTTAAACACCTTACGGAATTTAAGACTCAAGACTAGAAGTCCATCATGCATGACACATCGATCTAATGCACAAATCATAGGAGAAAACATCAACTCCATATCAATAAATTCAATGCATCACAAGGAAGTAGGAACTACATCTACAAACTAATTATGCATAAAAACTACAACATTTCTCATTTCATTGGAGGAATTACCTTCTCCAACTCAAAGCATACTCATTATAACATCATTAAGCACTTTATGCAATTACTCTCAAAGACACATTTAAGCATGTTCAACATTTCACCTCATGAAGCATATTGACAACTCATACTAAATGCACATCAACATGAGGAATATAAATCATCAAAACTCAATTTCTCATTAAACATGAATTCATCAAGAACATGCATATCATAAGTAGATCATGGGAACACATAATCACACATGACTCCCAAAACATGAAACAAACCAAAAAAGAACTCTTGGTCTCAAGCTTGAACATGAATAGAATAAAATGATAAGGATATCGGAACTCTCAACAACCTTGCCTTCTAAACATACCATCTTCCCTTTGGGAGTAAGCCCATACTAAGACTAACATCAAAATAACACAAAATAGCATAGGGACCTAAATAAAACATTTACAACTTTAAGAAACTATCAACATACCGGTGCCTTCATCCGAAAGGGCTCCTTTGTCCTCTCTAGACCGAAGTGCATAGAAATGATTTACTTTGGAGCATTAGGATCCGAGCCATTAAGAGATTCTTGTTTGGTCTCTCTTCCTTTGCCCGTAAGAGTAGGGAAATCTTTCGCTTGATGATCAATCTTTCCACAACCATAGCACCCATTAGTACAGGCTAGGTACTTCCCAAGATGCTTCTTTCCACAATTAGTGCAAGTAGGTTTAGAAAATGGAGGTCCACTACCTTTCTCATGGTTAACCATAGGAGTGCTTGAAGAATCTTGATTTTGAGCTCTCTTTTTGAAACTTGGTTGACCTTGGTCATCGGACCTAGTTCTCTTCATCTCCCTACTCTTTTTCTTAATATTGAACTCCTCAATTTGTTGAGCAAACACCATAATCCTAAGGATAGTCATGTCATCATGGAGCATTGTCGTATGACACTCTTCCTCAACTAGGTAGGACACACCCGTCACATATCTATTCATCTCATCCCTGGAGTTAGACACCAAAGATGGAGCGTACTTAGACAATAGGGAAAATTTCAAGGAGTACTCATGCACACTCATGCTACCTTGTCTAAGATTGATAAACTCCTCCACCTTAGCTTCCCTCTTCTCACGGGGAAAGAACCTATCAAGGAATTCTTTCTTAAACACCTCCCAATCTATAGGACCCGGTCCTACAGGCCTATTGCTCTTCCATTGAGTAAAGGAAACTTGGGCAACATCCTTCAATTGATAAGAGGCTAGTTCCACTTTTTCTGTAGAAGTCACCCCCATAGCATTAACTACCTTGTACACCTCATCCACAAAATATTGGGGATTCTCTCCCACCTTGGAACCAAGAAACACCGGAGGATTCATCCTCAGAAATTCCCTCAACCTAGAAGCCATTGTGCTCACATTGGGTTCACATGAGTCTGAATACCCCTATTATCTTTGGTCGTCATGGATTGGGCTTGGGTAGTTACGGCTTAAGACATCATTAAAAGAGCCAACCTAACTTTTTCATTAGACATGGCTGGAGGATCAACCGAAACTTGATTGTCTTGAGGAACTTGGTTACCTTGAAGACCTTGGGGAGGAACTCCCTCATTGACATTCTTTGCTTCCATCCTTCTTGTGTTCGCTCTTCTTGTATTCATATCCTATAAACACAGAGAAAGGGTTAGGAAAAGGACTTCATAGAGTTAAAACTCTAAGGCACAGCTTAAAGTGTAATTAAAGAAGTGTAGCTTCCTAACATCTTATAGCATCTCATTCAGAAATGTGGTGTGCTTCACACTACGAACAAGACTCTACTCGACGTGGCTTGTGAGACATCAATCCTAAAAACCATCCAAACATCTTGTGCTCTGATACCATGTTTGTCACGACCCGAGCCTACACCCCAGACATGACACGGCATAAAAACCTCTGAAGAGCCTCATACAAGCCTCATAGCATTCATAACATCAGAACATCGGAAATAGTGTGGAATTTAAAACTCTTTTAATCCATACATTCGAAAACTTTTATTTAAAATAACGGAAATGTACTTGTCTCACATGGCCATCTAATACATCTTTAGAATAAAAAATAAGGTCACAACCCTTTAACATAATCCGAAACATAAAATGACAAAATAGGAAACTACTAAGGACTCTCATACGTCCTCGAATCTTGAGGACTCACCACTAGTTTAGAGATTAGTCAATCCAAGCTTTACTTCAAGAAATCACCTTAAGATTCGGAAGCTACACTTTGTAGTAAAAATAGAAAAAATATGACTTAGCACACAAAAATGTACCAAGTATGGTGACCAAGAAAAAATCATGCTTTAAAAGGACATTTTGGTTGGAAACCATGCATTATGCCAATTTTGATAAATATCATGAACTTTAGTATAAGAGGAATAAGATATAACATAATTGATTAACGTATCAGGACAGTTCAGCCAATACTAAGTGCCAACGATTGTTAAGTAGTAATATAACCCAACTAAGTGAGTTCGGGTCGAATCCCACAGGGAGTAGTTCTCCTTCAAATTCAATGATGAGAATATGAAAACAATCTCTTCAATTGGGCACGTATTACACCCTTTTTGTTTCAGTTCCAAATACCAAATTATGATTTTCACTACAATTTCACACTTCAACACGAAACGATCAAATAGTAAAGTAGGACTTGGGGAATTGACGAACCAATTATTGAGTTTTACTTTAGTGGGTCAAAATTGATTCTCACAATAGGATAATTTGTTGTGGGTACGTCGGACCTTATGTAATGTAACTTTCTCTCGAACAATTACCTTTTCTATGTCGAATTCTCTCCAACTTCAACACTAATCGAAAGATGCCCAGTCCTTTATCCTCATCAACTACACTCTCTCGAGCTGGACACAAAGGATAGATCCTATGTTTCACTGTCTCGAGCAGAAATCATGATAAACCACTACTAAGTATGCTAAGTTTTCTACTTTGGCTCTGCACCTTTCTCTCGATCAAGCACACAACACTGGACTTTGTCACACTAAACATGCAAGACGGCCTCAAAACGCAGCAGCAACTCAGACCCACTTTAAATTAACGCCATTATTTGCAATTTAAGGAAACCCACTTAGTAAAACTCAACAATTGGTTTCATAGTCAAAACGAGCAAAGGGTTTTAGCCACTCATAGCAAATATGACAAAGTCAACATCTGCCATCTTTTCTACAGCTGGGTAATTGAAAATTAAAAATTAGAAATTACTAAAATCTTCTCGATTACAATTACTGCCCCCAAATTCTTACTAAAATCCCCTCAAAACCACAATGGTAATGTTTTTGCTCTCAATATTCTATCTCTCACGTTTCTGAATGTCTTTCTCTCTCTAGCCAAAACTAATTTAAACAAGTCAGATGTGTCACAATTTAAGACCACTCGGCGAGGTAAGTCAAGCTTCGTTGACAGATCGGTAACTCACCAATTGTTCTTTATCTCGCCTTAATTTTTCACTTTTTCTTGGTCTGGCTACTGTAACTTTTAGGCGATCCAGATCAGGATCGCCGAACGACTCTACGATTTGCTCTTTTTCCTTTTATCTCACCCAACAACAATTGTTTGAATCTTCTTCAGCACTTTTGGCGACCTGGTTGTCCTTCGTTGAATAGATCGGCATCACGCCGAATGGAACTGGTGCTCGCTAAAATCACCCCCATTTTAGCTCCAGCATTCTATAACTTTAGGCGGTATCGTGGCAATTTAGCGATTCGCTGAAAGACACCGGCGATCATCAGGTCTTCATTTCTTCATTCCTTTAGCTTGCTCTGTTCGTTTTTGCACATTAGAATACCTAAAAATCAGAACTTTTACATCATTCATTAGCATAAAACATGCATTTGGGACACTAAATCTATCAAAATAAAGTCGTAAATGAGTCTAAAGCGTGGACTCATCAACACCCCAACTTAAACTTTTGCTTGTCCTCAAATAAAACTCAAGTTCAACAGTTCAAAAGGGATGTCTCAAACAGTGCTAAACAAGACTCAATCACGAATGCACACAAAAAGACTCAACTTACTTATGGAAGGATCAATTGTGCACTCAAAGATTCAAGTTGTGACTCGCCACTATATATGATTCTCAAGTTCAGAATACTTGCTTCAAATGCAAGTTCAAGCTCAACAAAGGTACTCAAATGCCCTCACACAAAGAATGATTACATATTCACACACAATGGTTCACAATTTAAAGCTCTGGAATCAAATGCAATGCTCACACTCACAAAGATGAACACAATGCATGATTTAACCCATAGGTTTGCCCGTATTTTCAAATCAACACTTGCTTCAGCTAACTCAAGATCAAAAAGGTCTTTTCAAGGCTTGTAACGGGGTTGAGTGCAAAGGTATGGTCATTTAGGGTCAATGGTTGTAATCCTCATGAAATGTGGTGTGAACAACACTTCCTTTCATTTTCTTCCTCAACACTTCCTTTCATTTTCTTCCTCATTCTCATTCGTGCTCAAAAGTCATCCTATTATTCAGTTTCCATGGACGGTTGGAAACCCCAATTTCTTTGTATTTTCACAACTTTATTCCACAACTTTTTCAATCTTTTTCTTTTTTCATTCTATTCTTCTTATTCTCTCTTTTTTTTTTTTTTATATGGAGGTGGTTTCATTTTTCTAAAAACATACGTCAAAGGGGACTTTTCTTGCACTTCTTCATTTACCTTCTCTTTTGACCGCATCCCCAACTTAGGTTTTTGGCCTAAGTTGGTTGTTCAAACAAACCAGAAACCATAGGGATTATTGGTGATGGATCAAGAAAGGTCACAATTTTATACAGTTTCTTCCAAGAAAAGGTTACGACTCAAGGGGTGTTCAAATGGGGTTCACACACTCACAAGGTAGGACACAAAAGAGGTTGCATCACTTAGTCAACCAGACCAACTGGGCAAACTATAGGTGTCATCACACATGGTCACGGTAAACTCATCACACAAGGCATTGACACCAATGTCAAACAAGACTCTACACTTTCGTTAGTGTGCAATGTTCATCACAAGAGACTCAATTCGATATTTCGCTAGTCACAAAGAGATGCAAAAAGTTCACATATTGTCTATGCAACTTCATTTGGCCTCATCATAGCTGCGCATTTATTTTTGTTCGATTATGACCACTATTCAAGTAATTTGTATTGATCAAAACCGATACTCAAATTTGCAAGAGAATAGCCACATTCAAACACAAACAAGAGAGGTGGCACAAAAAGGAGGGGTTCACTGACCAATTGCCACCCCTCCCAAAAGCATTCAGTATTATCCTCAATGCGGGTATCACCGCAAATAAAACAAAATAAGAATAAAAAGAAAGACTAATAAGAAATGATAACATTCTAGTGTGTAAGCAAGTAGAACAGGGTAATGAGAAATCTTCACTAAGCGTCCAGTTTGTGAGAGAGTGAACCAGTCGCCGAATACTTGGGCGATGCGCCAAATGTTCTTCCGATTAACCTTAGTTCTAGTGGGCTGCACTCTAAGAGAAATGAAAATCAGCGAGGTCACCAAAGAGTTCGGCGACTTGCATAATGGACTCAGAATATCGCCGGACGATCCTTGAGGAACGGTATCAACATTGAGGAAAAAGGGCAAAGGAAAGTTGGGTAGCCTAAGTACATCGGCGACTCGCCGAATGGTGAAGGTATCCCGTTGAATGTTCCAGAGTCTGAGGCCCAGTTTTGAGGTCCATAAGACAGACCAAATTGTGCTCGCCGAATGGGTTAGGCGTCTCGCCAATAGCACTTTTGTCTCGCTCATGATCCAGCTTCTGCGAAATCAACACACATTATTTAAAAAACACTAACACTTAAGTTGTCTCCCAAGAAGCGTCTTATTTAACGTCGTGGCATGATGTGGAAATGCTCTCAGACATTGTCCGGGTACACCACCTCAATCAAAGAGATCTCCTGGCATTATCCAAAGTATAACTTCAAGTGTTGCCCATTCACCTTAAATGCAGGTTCTTCTTGACCCTCAACTTCTATGGCACCATTTGTGAATACTCGTGTCACTCTAAATGGTCCTGACCATTTGGATTTGAGCTTTCCGGGAAAGAGTCTATGTCGGGAGTTATATAGTAAATTCAAATCTCCCACCTTGAACTATGTCTTAAGTATTTTAGCATCATGCCACTTCTTCATCTTTTCCTTGTAGAGAGTTGAACTTTCGTAAGCTTTAAACATGAATTCGTCCAACTCGTTTAACTGCTCTAATCTCTCTTTTGAGAGTTTTGTCCAGTCTAAATTCAAATATTTCAATGCACACATTGCTTTGTGTTCAAATTTGACTGGTAGATGGAAAGACATTCCAAAAACTAGCTAATATAAAGAAATACCGATTGCAGTGTTGTATGCGATGCGATACGCCCATAGTGCGTCATCAAGCTTTCAAGACCAATCAATCCTATAAGCATTCTCTGTCTTAGCGAAGATGCGCTTGATATCCCGGATTGACACTTGAACTTGACCGCTAGTTTGGGGATGATATGGGGCTGCTACCTTGCGTTTCACCCCATACTTTCTCAATGTAGCTGAGAAACATTTATTGCAAAAGTGGGATCCACCATCACTAATGATAGCTCCAGGAGTACTGAATCTAGAAAAGATGTAGCATTTCAGAAATTGAACCACACTTTTCCCTTCATTGTTTGAAAGTGCAACAGTTTCCACCCATTTAGAAACATAATCTACTGCCACCAAGATATACTTATTACCAAAGGAACTCACAAATGGGCCCATGAAATCAATTCCCAAAACATCAAATAGCTCAACTTCTAAAATGGGAGTAAGGGGTAACTTGTTTCTTTTAGTGTAACGCCCATCAAAATGAAATAGGATAATTAGAGCTTCACATGTGTGTTAGTGGTTGATAAACTTGTATAAATGTTTGAAAATGAGTTTATAGGTCAGCTTGGTTGAGTTTGTAGTCAAAAGTCAAAGAGATGTTCAAGACGTTCGAAAACTACTTGTTTGCGTGCTAGTTTGGTCTAGTGTGTCTTGCATGAATTTATGTGTCGTATAAAGTCTAAAATCAGTGGAGGTGACCTTAGTTTCTTAATAAATATTTTTAAGGTCAAAATGTTTGGTTACGACCCCCCAGGACCACCCTAAGGGTTCCCGAGGAGGACCCCAACCCTTGGCCAAACAAGCTGCCAAGGCAGCTTGAAAATGTTCATGGATGGAGCATGTTAGCGTCGCGGACTAGCTCAACCATAGGCCAAATTTTTGGTCCGTGTCGCGGACTTTTCTGCCTCAAAATTTAATTTCCAGAAACTTGTGGGAACACCCCCGCGTCGCGAACTTGTTTCCCGATGAAATCTGCAAAAATAAAACTCAAGTTTGACTTGTTTAAAAGGTCCAACCAAGTGAGGAGTGGTGTGGGTACTTTGGAGAATTATTATGAACGGTTATTCTACCTATTGTAGGGTATTTTAAGTTTATTAAAACCCCGAAACCTAGAATTAGACCTCATTATCTAAATTTAACCTTCCCTCTCAAATAAATTCTCTCTCTAGAACTCCATGGAAGACATTGATGAAGCTTCAAGCTAGGGGATGGGTTCCTACTGATTTATCCTTCAAATTCCTAAGGAAATGAATCACAAAGGTATGGGGATTTTATCTTTGATTCTCCTTTCAATCAAAGAGCCAAATCAAACTGATTTCAATGTTTTTCAAAACACTAAAGAAACCCTAATTTCAATTCTAAGCTTGGGTTCTTGCATGGAAGTATTTTTAATGATGATTTATGTTAATATAGATTGTTTTAAGATAAAAAACTCCCTGAACCCTTGCATATCTTGAAATCCTAATTTTTCGGTCTAAAGTGGGTCTATTGATTATGAGGGCTAATAATGTGATATTAATGTGTAGATTGTTATGGGCAATTGATTTATGTATTGTTCTATATTGAATTATGAGGAATTCATGGTCAATTGTGTTATATTGGATGTTGGCCTTGAATGGGCAATTGTGACCTAAGGTTTATGATGATGATGAAGTTGTGAATAGATTATTAATTCTAGTATTTTCAATATATATTTGGTAGATGTTAGAATTGAGGTGTTTTGAAGGAATGTGGTAACTAGTGTGAGTTGAAAGTTTCTTTTTTTTTCTTATGAATGAAGCTTCATGGTTGTCCTTGTGTGAATCGGAGTCCTTTTGTAAGCTAGCCCTAAGAGCGGAAAAAGAAAGTGGCTTTGTTCCATGAGTTGGGATAGTGTTTTTCTCTAAGGTTAACTTAGAGAGTTGCTGTACCCCTTTGTTCATGGGAAGGACAAGATAATATATGTTGACCAATTCTAAAGAGGATAGTTGTCTTGTAAGGTTGATCTTAAGTATGGTCATTCAAGAGGATGTTTAGATAATACCTAGGCATGGTTAAGTGGAAAGTTACACCAAAGGTGATGATAAGGGTAGGATGTGATAAAGAGTTGATTAAGCTCACCCCAAGTGGGGGATAATGTGCCTAGATGGTAAGATTTTGAGTGCGCTTACTATTTCTACATTGAACTTCTTTGAGTTCTCCATGTTGAGAACCACTTTGGGTGATTGATATGAACTGGAGTCGTATAGACACTCTTTTTTTTTTTATTCTTGAAATCCTCATCTAAAGGAGTATAGTGAAGATTTAGTGGAGAATGGTTCCTACCTTAGAGATGAAGGAGGTAATGATTAAAGGAGTTTGAATAACTTGATCCCAAGAGGGGGACATTGTGCTTAATTGGTAAGTGATAGTTTTCTTGGTTACTTTAATGTGCTCTTATAAGGGTTTACCCTAAGTGGGGGATGATGAGTTGAGTAGAAAGGTTGTTGATATCCTTATCTTTTCGTTCTATTCTAGTTCAAGCTTGAAACAAAGAGTTCTTAGTAACATGTTGCATGTTCGAGTCTTATGTGAATTGAGTTTCCATATTCTCCTTATGATGTGCATATTTTAGTTGAATTCTTGTTTAAATAAATGAGTTTTCATGATTATGTCCCTCATGATTTATATGCATTTATGAAGATTTGTTTAAATTGCTCCTTGAGATGCCTAGTTGAGCATGCCTTGATCAGATCTTGATGTTGCATGATTATGCTTTTGAGAGAAATAGTATGGTGAGCCTATAAATGTTTTAATGAGCATGATATGCTATGGAGAAAGAAGTTCCTCCAAAGAAATGAGAAATGGTAAAGTTTTATGCATATTGAGTGGTAGATGTTATTCCTACTTCCTTGAATTGCATGGAAGTCTTGTTGTAATGTATTTTATGTGGAGTTGATATTTCATCCTTGATGTGTGCTGTAGTAATGATATTACATGCTTGTTGTGGGCTGCTAGTCCTAGAGTCTTTACTTTATAATGTTTGAAATGTCATTCGAGGACGAAGGTTCCTAAGTGCGGGATATTGTAACGCCCCTCAAAATCAAATAGGATAATTAGAGCATCACATGCATGTTAGTAGTTGATAAGCTTGTATAAATGTTTGAAAATGAGTTCATAGGTCAGCTTAGTTGAGTTTGTAGTCAAACGGCAAAGAGACGTTCAAGACGTTCGAAAACTAATTGTTTGCATGCTAGTTTGCTCTAGTGTGTCTTGCATGTTTTTATGTGTCGTTTAAAGTCTAAAATTAGCGGAGGTGACCCTAGTATCTTAGTAAATATCTTTAGGGTCAAAACGTTCGGGTACAACCCCCTAGGACCAACCTAAGGGTTCCCGACGAGGACCCCAACGCTAGGCCAAACAAGCTGCCAAGGCAGCTTGAAAATGTTCATACAGGGAGCATATCCGCGTCCTGGACAAGCTCAACCATAGGCCAAATTTTTGGTCCGCGTCACAGACTCTTTTGCCTCGAAATTTAATTTCCAGAAACTTGTGGGAACACCCCCTCATCGCGGACTTGTTTCCCGACGAAATTTGTGAAAATAAAACTCAAGTTTGACTTGTTTAAAGGGTCCAACTAAGTGAGGGGTGGTTTGGGTACTTTGGGAAATTATTATAAACGGTCATTCTACCTATTTTAGGGTATTTTAAGTTGATTAAAACCCCAAAACCTAGAATTAGACCTCTTATCCAAATTGAACCTTCCCTCTCAAATAAATTCTCTCTCTAGAACTCCATGGAAGACATTGATGAAGCTTCAAGCTAGGGGATGGGTTCCTACAGATTTATCCTTCAAATTCCTAAGGAAATTAATCACAAAGGTATTGGGATTTTATCTTTGATTCTTCTTTCAATCAAAGAACCAAATCAAAGTGATTTCAATGTTTTTCAAAACACTAAAAAAACCCCAATATCAATTCTAAGCTTGGGTTCTTGCATGAAAGTATTTCAAACGATGATTTATGTTAATATAGATGGTTTTAAGATCAAAAACTCCATGAACCCTTGCATATCTTGAAATCCTAATTTCAGGTCTAAAGTGGGTCTTTTAATTATGAGCTAATAATGTGATATTAATGTGTAGATTGTTATGGGCTATTGATTTATGTATTGTTATATATTGAATTATGAGGAATTGATGGTCAATTGTGTTATATTGGATGTTGGCCTTGAATGGGCAATTGTGACCTAAGGTTTATGATGATGATGAACTTGTGAATAAATTATTGATTCTAGTATTTTAAATATATATGTGGTAGATGTTAGAATTGTGAGGTTTGATCCCTTTGAAGGTGGGGAGGTATTTACTTTATAAGCATGTTGTGATCATGGCCTTGTAGGCAAAGTTGGATGATTGTTGTTTTGAGTAATGTTGATTATGTGAAGGTAATGTGATATGATGTGAATTTGTGTATGGTTTAAGAGTATGAAAGGTGACCTTGTGTAGAGAGTTTATGTGTAATGCTTGGTTGTTGTCTTCTTTGAATGGCTTATAATGAAGGTGAGGTAAGGATAGACTATGTTTACCTACTCTCACACCTAGTGAAGAATGAATGAAAAGAATGGAAGAATGAGAGAATGAATGAAAAGAATGGGAGTTAATGCTAATGAATGAAAGTTGGTTCTATTGTAAGGATAGTCTCATAAAGTACTCCTTTAAATGAATGGGGTTCCTAGAAGAAAGGTTTTCTCGTCTTTGAATCCAAGAGATTCCCTAAATGAATGAATGTTGGGCTAGGATGGGTACTCCTTCGTAATTTGAGATGAGAGTACTTAGTAGCAATCCTTATCCGTAAATGAATTAACAAAATGAATGTCTAACTCCGTGGGGGAGTAATGTCTAGCACCGAGAGGATATGAAGATGGGTGGATATTCCTTCGTTAGTTGAGATGTAAGTATTTAGTAGCAACCCTTAAGATGGGTGCCCCTTCGTTAGTTGAGATGTGGGTGCTTAGAAGCAATCCTTCTATCCCTTAACTATGTACCCAAATAGGACTAGCTAGTGGTGTCTACAATGTAAAGGCTAAATGAATGACCCTACCTTAGGCAAGTAGGGATCCCTCATCCGATAAGGGTACTACCGGGATTCCATGTCAAGCTCCATGGTCTATGTCGGTTAAAGCTCTTCCCCCACATTAATGAATGAATGAACTAAGGTCTCTTAAGGGTGTACTACCTAGGATAGGTGGTGGAATGGGACATCATCTAGACATTGCACAAGTAGACATTTAAGGGAAATCTTGGTGTGTTTTAGTAATGATAATGAATGAATGAGTCTTATTGGGCTAATTAATGAAAGTGTTGGTCTTTGAGCATGATAATGTGAAAGTGAGTCATAATGAATTGAATGTAAGTGCTTATGTTGAATTGAATGTATGTGATGATCTTATGTCATTAGTGAATGAAGTTGCCTAAATGCATTAAGTTAAATCAACGATTTTAGTTGAGATGTGAATGGAGCTTGTCTAGTGTAGCCTTAAGGATCACTTTGGTGTGGTATGGAGAGGTAGTATGGGCTGCCTCACCATGTCTTACTTAGGTGAGTCTTGGGATAACATTTGATGAGTGTTCCAGTTTTATGAAGTGACTTGTTGGCTTATGTGCTTATATGTCTTATTTGATTAATCAGTGAAGGTGGAGGTATGCATGGTAAGTGCACTTTGTGCGACCTTAAGGTGGTGCGTTAGTGTGGGTGATGGTATGGGACGTTGCCCATACATTGCACAAAGGTAATGCTTACGGGTTACTTAATGTGGAGGTCCAAGGCAAGAAGGTAAAGTTAAATTGGGTTATGTATGTTTATAAGGTATTATGAAGCATATGAATTTGTATTGTTGGTTGTGACTTGTAAGGTGCCTATTATGTTGATGTTCATGAGATTTTATCAAAATGGCATGAAAGCATAATTTCCAAACAAGTGTCCTTTTTAGCATGTTTTGCATATCCTCATACTTAGTACGTGTGTTATACTAACCCCTTTCTTCTATTTTACTACAAGTGTAGGTTGTGGTAAGTAGGAGGACATTGTGCTTTGGAGTTGCTTGGATTGCTTCACTCTTCCAAGTCTTTGGTATGTCCTCAATATTCGAGGACTATGCTTAGAAGTTTCTTAGTCATTGTAATATACACTTAAGTTTCATTTCATTTGTAAAGGGCCGTGTCCCTTAGTACGTTTTAAGTTCCTGTCTAAGATTGGCTAAAGAGAATTAGTAGTCCCGCTTGCGTATTGATGTTTTTAAAGGTTGATGACTCCTGAAGTCTTATGGTTTTATTGAATAAAAGTTTTTAATTCTTAGTGATTTTTATGATCTATGCAATGAATGAATGCTAAGGCTTGTATAAGACCTCCGACTGGTCAAATACGCATGTAACGGCTAGGGGGTGCTCTCGGGTTGTTACATTTAGACACTCTAACTTGCTTCTGACATTGAGCGAATTTCTTCACAAATTTATGTGCATCCTTGTAGAGGGATGGCTAGTAATAACCACTTTGGAGAAATTTAGCAGCTGTACGCACACCACTATGACGGCCCCCAACCGGTTAAGCATGACAAGCATGGAGAATATCTATTGCTTCTTCTTTCGGAACAAACCTTCTAATGATATGATATGCACACTCTCGAAACAAGTATGGTTCATCCCAAAAGTACTTTTTAACGTCGAACAAGAACCACTTTTGTTTGTAGAAGTTCAGCTCGTCCGGCATTAATCCGCACACTATGTAATTGGTGAAATCTGGATACCGTGGAGTTTGTTTGAGAGTTATCGCAAATACTTGTTCATCGGGGAATGAATCGTCTATGTCAACCTCAGGCTCATCATTCCCCTTGCCCTTTAACCTTGATAAGTGGTCAGCCACCTGATTTCCGCAACCTCTTCTATCTTTGACTTCAAAATCAAATTCCTGCAATAGTAGTACCAACCTTATCAACCTCGGTTTTGTATCCTTCTTTACCATTAGGTAATGGAGTGCCGCATGATTAGTGTGAACAATTACTTTAGTGCCTAAAAAGTATCCCCGAAATTTCTCAAATGCATAGATTACCACAAGAAACTCTTGTTCAGTAACGGTATAGTTACGTTGAGCACTGTTTAGAGTATTGCGTGCATTGGAAATTGGGTGAAAAAGTTTGTTGCGTTTTTGCCACAGTACAACACCCAATGTCGTTCCACTTGCATCACATATTACTTCGAAAGATTCTGACCAATCAGGACTAATAATGACCAGGGTGGATACTAATTTCTCTTTCAAGCACCGGAAACCCACCATACAAGCATCATCAAATTGGAATTTTACTTTCTCTAAGAGTTTGCATAGAGGATCTCCAATCTTTGAGAAGTCTGTGATGAACCTCCGGTAGAAACCGGCATGTCCTAAGAAACTATGAACCCCATTTACCGAAATTGGTGGTGGTAATTTCTCAATCACTGTAGTCTTCAGTTTATTAACCTCCAACCCCTTTTGTGACACCTTGTGACCTAGTACTATCCATTCTTTAACCATGAAGTGAATTTGAGAACCAAGTTTGTCTCCACACATCTTTGGAGAACTTGTCTTAAATGTTCTAAACATGCCTCAAAAGTATCACCCACAACCGAGAAGTCATCCATAATTACCTCCATTGAATCATCCATAATGTCGGCAAAAAATAGATGGCATGCAACATTGGAAGGTTGCCGAGGTATTGCATAATCTGAATGGCATTCTTTTAAGGGCAAAGGTCCCATAAGGGCATGTGAAGGTGGTTTTCTCTTGGTCTTCCGGCGCAATGGAGATTTGGTTGTAACCGGAATACCCATCCAAAAAGCAATACCAACCTCTTTTTGAGAGTTGATCAACCATTTGATTCATGAAGTGCATGGGAAAGTGATCTTTATCAGTCCATGAGTTTAACTTTCGATAATCCATGCATAGCCTCCATCCGATGACCGGCCTCATAGATACAAGTTCCCCTTTTTCATTCGAGACCACTATGATACCCCTTTTTGGGCACACATTGCACCGGGCTTAATCATTTTCTATCCGCAATAGGGTAGATCACACCTGCGTCTAAAAACTTTATTATCTCCTTTATCACTACTTCTTGCATTGGTGGGTTCAATCTCTATTGATGTTCAACACTGGGTTTACACTCACTACTAAGTTCAATTTTATAAGTACAGATAGCAGGATGAATGCCCACTATATCAGCTATGGCCAACCTATAGCTTTGATATGCCTTCGTAACACCTCAAGAAGCAATGCCACCTGCCATTCAAGCAAGTCAGCCGCAATGATCACCAGTAGAGTGTTATTTTCCCCCAAGAAAGCATACCGGAGATGGGGAGGGAGTGCTTTTAATTCCAGATTTGGTGGTTCTTCTGTTGATGGCTTTGAATACCCTCCCAAGCCTGAAAGAGCGGCTACTACCTCTTCATACCCTTGAATTTAAAATTTATCATAGTTAGCAAGCACGACTTTAAGAGGTTCGCTCATGCACATCAAATGGCTCACGCTAGCCACTGCCTCATAAATAACATCAACGGTGGACACCACATGTATATCATTTGGGTGTTTCATTGACTTACGAATATTGAAGGTGACTTTATCTTCATTCACCCGGTCTTCAATTCTCCGTTTTCAACATCCACCAATGATCTTCCGTTTGCTAAGAATGGTCTCCCCAAAATAATGGAAATTTCAGCATCTATTTCACAATTGAATTACAAATCAGCCGGGAAAATGAACCGATCAACCTTCACGAAGATGTCGTAAAGTATCCCCATGGGATGTTTGATTGAACGGTCAGCCATTAAGAGTCTCATTGTGGTTGCTTTTGGTTCACGGAACCAAAGTTTTTTTGTATATTGCATAGGGCATTAACTTGATGCTTGCCCCCAAATCGCATAAAGCTTTAGCGAATTAGAGCATGACAATGGTGCACAGAATGGTGAATGCCTCGGGAGCTTCTCTATTTTTGATCACCTCCTTAGTCATAATTGCACTGCAACTATGGGAAACTTCAATTGTCTCAAAATTTAAGCTTCTTTTCTTTGTGACTAACTCTTTCATGAACTTGGCATATCCCGGCATTTCAAACAATGCTTCCACAAGGGGGATGTTAATTGATAATGTCTTAAAACCGACAGGAACTTCTTGAACTTCTCATCCTCGTTCTTCTTCTTTACCCGTTAGGTAAATGGGGGAGGTATTTTGGGTAAAGGATGGATGACTTTTGGAATTGGAACGTGTTGTTCCACTTCCTTTTGTGGTTCTTTGGCAATGCTTTGATGTATTAGTAACTCTTCTTCCTCCAGGCCTTTATCTTCTTAATGCTTTTGAGCATCTTCATTTCCCATCACATTACCTATTACCACCTTTTCGCTACGAGTAACCAAAGCCAGCCCTGTATTGTCATCTTCCATTGTTATCTTTGGTTTCAATTGAGCTTATAATAAAATCAATTGTCCTTCAAGTATCTTGATGGCATCAACATGAGATTTCACTTTACTATTCAAATATGAAAAGTCATCTTTCATCCCTTTCAACAAATCATCTGAACCTTCAACTTTATCAAATATGCGTGACAACAAGTCATTCACCCGGGGACAACTTGCACTCCCTTTTGATTTTGTGCTCTCACTCGAGTGAGTATGGTTCTTATCATGATCATCTTCCCTTCTCCAATAATAATTTTTCTCAACCCAATCTTGATAGTATATCCTTTGTTCTTCTCCCTTATGATATTTCTAACCTCTATTTCCACCTCATAGTAGATAGCGTGGGTGGAAACCCTCGTCATATCTCTTGGAGCTCCAACCTTGATTCTCCCCCGGCCTTGAGTAACTGGAAGAAGAATCCTCCTCAATTCTAAACACTCCACATTTCCCCTTCATGTGCTTTTGTAGAATTTCCATTTGGGTCAACATCTTCTTGATGTTTTCATCGCCCGCTCTCTCTCTTTATCCAGTTGTTCTTGCGTTAATCTGAAACAAAATGGAGAGACTTGATCCTTTTGGGTGTACCACGCTTGGTTTATTCTAGTCATGTCATAAAGAAGAAATGAAGCTACCTCAAATGATTGAAACATTATTCCTCCTCGTACAACCACTCATTTATTAACTGAATCAAGACTCGGGTGAAAATATTGAAGTAACAAATCGTTTGGTAGCCCATGAGTTGGGCATTTAAGTAGGAGTTTCTTAAACCTCACCCGGGTTTCATGGATGGGTTCCCACTCCCATCGCTTGAAACCTTGAATTTTGTCTCTAAGTTTCATCATCCTTGATGGGGGGAAAGAACCTTGTGTTAAATGTCATAATCAGCTCCTCCCATGATGTGATGGAATTGTTTGGTGACTCAGCTAACCACTTATTAGCTTCTCCCGTTAAGAACAGTGGAAATAACCGCAGTTGAATTGACTCTTGTAATACATTTTTGAATGAAAAAGGGCTGCAAACCTCTGTAAAATTTCTCACATGCTCATTCGGGTCTTCGTGATCTAGCCCTCCATATAGTCCCCTCATTTAGAGTAGATGAAGAATTGTGCTAGTGACTTCAAACACCCAATCCACCCGATTGAGCTGGGTTGTAGACACTATTGATATCGTCTATACTATCATGATGACCTGCTTCACTATCATTCATCTCTTCCTCACTCATGTTCACTTCTACTTAGTCCAACCAACACTTAAATAAAGTAGCCACAGCTAATTCGACTACAACCAACAAATTTGAGACTGCCAAATCTTCAAACAAAGAACCCTATGTAATGATCCTCCCCGACAGTGTTGCCATTTTGATTAACGTATCAAGACACTTCATCCAATACAAAGTGCCAACGATCATTAAGTAATAATATAACCCAACTAAGTGAGTTGGGGTCGAATCCCGCAGGGAGTAGTTCTCCTTCAAATTCAATGATGAGAATATGGCAACAATCTGTTCAATTGGGTACGTATTACACCTTTTTGGTTTTAGTTCCAAGTACCAAATTTCGATTATCACTCCAATTCAACAGGAAACGATAAAATAGTAAAGTAGGACTTGGGGAATTGACCAACCAATTGCTGAATTTTACTTTAGTGGGTGAAAATTGATGCTCACAGTAGGATAATTTGTCGTGGGTAGGTCGGACCTTATGTGAAGTAACTTTCTCTCGAACAATTACCTTTTCTATGCCGAACTCACTCGAACTTCAACACTAATCGGAAGAAGCCCAGCCCTTTGTCATCATCAACTCCACTCTCTCGAGCTGGACACAAATGATAGATCCCGTGTTTCACTCTCTCGAGCTGAAATCATGATAACCCACCACTAAGGATCCTAAGTTTGCTACTTTGGCTCTGCACCTGTCTCGAGCAAGCACACAACACTGGACTTATCACACTAACCATGCAAGATGGCCTTAAAATACAGCAGCAACTCAGACCCACATCAAATTAATGCCTTTATTTGCAATTCATGGACACCCACTTAGTAAAACTCAACAATTGGATTCATAGTCAAAACCCCGAGCAAAGGGTTTTGGCCATTCATAGCAAAAATGAATAATTTAAAATCTGCCATGTTTTCTATAGCTGGGTAATTGAAAATCAAAAATTAGAAATTACTAAAATCTTCCCCAAAAATTTTACTAAAATCCCCTCAAAACCACAATGGTAATGTTTTTGCTTTCAATTTTTTGTCTCTCATGTTTCTGAATGCCCTTTCTCTCTAGCCAAAACTAATTTAAACAAGTTAGATGTGTCACTGTTTAAGACCCCTCGGCGAGGTAAGTCGGACTTCGCTGACAGATCGGTGACTAGCCGATTGTTCTTCATCTAGCCTTTATTTTTCACTTTTTCTTGGTCTGGCTACTGTAACTTTTGGCGATTTAGATAAGGATAGCCGAACAACTCCGCAATTCGCCCTTTTTCTTTCTATCTCGCCCATCAGCACTTGTTTGAATCTTTTTTAGCACTTTTGGTGCCTGGTTGTCCTTCTCCGAATAGATCGGAGATATGCCGAATGTAACTACTACTCGCCAAAATCACCCCCATTTTAGCTCCAGCATTATGTAACTTCAGGCAGTATCATGGCAATTTGGCGATTCGACGAATGACATCAGCGATCGTCACGTCTTCATTTCTTCATTCCTTTAGCTTCCTTTATTCCTTTCTACACATTAGTGTCCACGCATCGTTCATAAATCCAAATACCTGAAAATCAGAGCTTTTACATAATTCATTAGCACAAAACATGCATTTGAGGGCACTTAATCTATTAAAATAAAGCCCTAAATGAGTCCAAAGTAACCCTATGCTATACTTGTATAATGTAAGAATAGCATCCCATACTACTATTCCTACTAAGTACCACTTTGAGGCCACCTTAGATGAACTTACCATTTTTCGTACTCATCTTTAGTCAATACTCATGCATAAGGAACATTCATATTCAACAAGTCATGACGAAAACAACTCATAATAACATTTCCAAGTAAAGAATTCATCATTTCATTAAGCATTTAAGTCAACATTCTGATTAGCTTCATTTAGAGCACATTCATTTCATTAGACATTAATAAATTGAAGAATCACACTATATCCCTCTCAAGGCCTACTAGTGCAATGTATGAATGGCATCCCATACTACCACTCACACTTAATAGAACCTCTCAATTAACCATAGCACATATCTCAAATGATAGGAATAAGCATTAACCGACATAGACCATGAGAGCAAACCATGGAATCCAGTGTCTATCCCACACCATAAAGGGTTAGTCTACTTGCCTAAGGTCGGACCGGTAACTTAGCTTAGGTGGATCCACTAGCTAATGACTTGTGTGGGCATATAGTTATGGGATAAGAAAGATGTTCATTGAAACCTAGCATAACGTAGGGAGAACTTTCATCTTACCATATCCACTCAGTACTTAGCCTTCATTTCCATAGAGTAGTTCATTCACATTAACATTATTGTATTTCAGAGGGCTACCAATATTAGGTCTACCGACCCAAAGTACATTACACATGAATGGGCCACCACCATTAGGTCCGATTCAAGGTACATTATTAGGATAGATTATTGAATCCTAAGGAAAGGGCCACCACGATTAGGTCTACCGAATCAAGGTTCATCATTTTACACAAGAAAGGGCTACCACCATTAGGTCTACCGATTCAAGGTTTATCATTCATTCATAGACTCCTCATGAAAGGACTACCAACATTAGGCCTACCGATTCAATGTTCATTATTCAACATGCATTAGATACACAAAAAGAGGATGCCCTAAGCCTACCAATTTAATGTACAATCATCAACATCACTTTCAATTACACAAGATGAGGATGCCCTAAGCCTACCAATTCAAGGTATAAAATTACAATGAAGAAACCCTTCACAGTACATCATCATCATTCGAAAGTGTATAATTGAGAGTAACTTTTTAATAATAACACAATTGCATTCTAGACATGATCAAATTACTTCCATTGAAATCACAAAGCATATACATAGCATATTGATTATACGTTAACCTTCACCATTTGCCCTTCAAGGCCATGAATCATAATTCACCAACACACCTAGAATTACAAAAAATTAGGCATGAATAATGATATAATTCAATAAACTGAATCAATATAGACATATTCTATTCACATGCTTTCATAATCAATCAACCCTCATAATGAAGTCACAATTTAGTAGTTTAGGAAATTCACTGGTTCTTGGGGGAATTTAATCATAAATCACAATTAAACATCAATTTAATCATAATCTACCATAAATAAACCTTTGAAAATGTTTGACGAAGGAACCCATAACTTAGAATGAAACCGTAACTTTTGGGGAACTTGAAAACTTTGAAATCTAGTTTTGAATGGACTCTATGGGTGAAAGCTACCCATAGATGAAAATCCACCTTACCTTAATGGAGTTTTCTCCTAAATTTGAGAAGAAACACCTTCGTTCTTCAAGACCAAGCCTCCACTTCTTCTTCTTTGGGAACTTTTAGAGAGTGAAATTTTGGAGAAGATCAACTATTTTGGGTTTTAGGGAATAATGAAGTAAATGGGGTGTTTAATGACTTAAAGTCATTTATATATGTGAAATAAAACAATTAAGATTGACCCCATAAAATAACTAATTAAATAGGAATTTACAAAAACACCCCTAACTAGGCAGACCACTCCCAGCCAACACGAGAGGCCCTCACGAGTCGTGGTCTATGGGCAGTGGCTATGGCTTGGGATCCTGGCCTCAAATAATTGAAAGCATGACCACGATTGTAGCACCCCGTATTCTACGTGTACTAGTTCTATTTATGTGACGCTTATAAATTGCCTTGTGGTATAGTTATGGAATGAGTTTCCTATACGACTAGTGACAATACAATAGGTTTAAAGTGAACTGCCCATAGATTTTGATGCGACCTGATTAAGTTGATGTCGATGGAAGTATTTAAACTTGAGATCATAAGGTGGTATTTGAGTCTAAAGTTTAAATTGACATAGTGTATATAAGTTTTTAGTTAAGTTTATGGTATTAAGGTCTAGAAATGGAATCAAATATTGAGGTGCTTGCTTGACTTAACTAAGCTAATAGGTGACAAGCAGGTGTATCACCTACTTTGACTTATTGACCAACCCAAAGGACAAAGTAGGTGCATCACCTACTGAGACTCTTTTGACCATGTTATTGGGCCAAGTACACTACAACCTACTTGCATTAATCTGGCCCAACTTGATTAGAAGAATAAGGGGAAAATGGGCAGCCAAGGCCCAATCTTTCAAAGCCCACAAGAAATAATTTGAATGGAAAAGTAGGTGCATCACCTACTTAAATGTGTGGCCTAAATTAAAGACATATGTTGGTTGCAAATGAAGTACAAGAAAGGTGGCAAAAGGCCCAATGTTCTTAAGTCCAAAAGGCCCAAGTGAAAAGTCCAAGTAGGTGGGTCACCTACTTGACAAATTATGGCCCAAAATGAGTGAGAAAGTCGGCCAAAGCAGGTCCCTTTAAAAGGGATTGACATCAACTTTTTCCAGCCACATTTTCTTTGACAAAAAAATCTAATTTCTAGAGCTTTCTCTCTTCTCTCTCTTAACTTCATACAACAGCCATTAAATACCATTAGGGTTCTTGAATATTAGGGAGGTCGAGCTATTGGAAGGTATAATTTAAGACAAGTTAAGAAGGACAATCTTTACCTTGAAGAATCCAAGTCTTAGCAAGTGGTAGTTATGATAGCATCCAAGGAAGCTCTACTCCATTGAAGGACAAGTATGAAGCTTTAGAAACTCCAAGGAGGCCCATAACAAGATCTCAAACCAAGGAGTTCAATGATAAGCTCAATGGGCTTCAATCGCTGATCCAAAGGTTTCTTATTG
>JAJOOE010000489.1:0-56514 GCA_036250405.1 Solanum raphanifolium | reverse complement strand
ATATTTATATATATATATATATATATATATATATATATATATATATATATAGAGAGAGAGAGAGAGAGAGAGAGAGAGAGAAACACAGCACCTCTCTATGGCATCCATTTCTATTTATCTTTTTTCTCCTTTTTTGGACATTTTTTATTTTTTCTCCTCATTTTAAATATAATTAATGTTTTTTAAATATATTATATTAATGTGGATGTTCATAACTTGAAGATATAATTTTGCCATTATGTGTAATAATAATCACAGCTCCACCATCTCCTCATTTATCTTCCCACCAATCTTTCTCACATTTTTAATAATTAATATCATGTTTATTGCTATCGTTTTGTATGCCTCTTACAACAATATAAATAGAGGGCTTGAGGATGTGTTATGCACTTGAAGATTTAGAAAACACTTGAATATACTTAAACAATAAGAAAATTCTCTCGTTTCTCTACATTTCTTGTCTATTTTCTCACTTATATTATTACTTTTTTTTTTAGTTTTGTTTTACTACATATTTTCATTCTTGAAAAGTTAAAATGTTATATCTAATTGTATTTACCTTCACAAAAATAAATGTATTGATACGTGTATGCCTATTTTAAGAATTTCAAATCTAATTGGAGAAGTATTACTTTTGATATATTTTGTCTTCTTTATATATTTTATTCATAATATTTATTTTTAGATTAATTTCATTCCAATATTCATTGATCTCTTTGTATAATAATCAAACATTGAGGTTTGATGTATATCATATTCATTCTAAGAAATAAAATTCTTCAAAGAAATAAAAAATATCATGTAGTGACACAAAGAGATGTTCAGTTGTTATGCATTTTTAGCTTTAGTATAGTATAAATAAAAAATACCATGTAGTGACACAAAAGGAAATCAAGTTATTATGCATTTTTAACTTTAGTATAATATATAATTGTAGAAGTAATTTATTTTTTTATATATATTTTTTCCTCATGTTATGCATTTTTAGCTTTAGTACAATATATAATTGTAGAAATAATTTAATTTTTTATATATATTTTTTCCTCATCATATATTATTAGATCTCTGTTTAAAAAATCTCTGTTCTTTGAATACAATTCAATCACATATAATTAGAATGATAGTCTTACAAATTAATGCATTGAACATTTCAATCAAGTTTAATATTTTAATGAATGAAAATTCTCAATTAAATTCTTAAAAATTAGATGATATGATCACAAAAAATATCCAAAAGAAAAATACTTGAAATATCTACCTATAGATTTTTATAGTTTGCCTGCAAATAATTTCCTTAATTCAATATAGTACATTTTCACTGAAAGACTAAAAGTGCTTAAGAAAATTAATTATTAGAAATAAAAAAATATATACACAAGAAAAAGAAAAAATATCACCACAAATATATGACACTCACATTTCAACTAATTAAATAGCTAGAAAAATCATAGTTTGATATAAAATTCAATCGAGAGAAAAAAGAAGAAGAAACATAATTTCATGCATATGAGTTTTCTTAGTCCGTGATATTTAAGTATGATTATAGGAATTGTTAGAATAGTTATATTTTGTAAGACTTAAATGCTTTTTCATTGCTCCATACTCATTAAGATACATAATGTTTCTATTGTCTTTGAAAGGAAAAAAATAAGCGTTAATGAAGCATATATATCTTGCTTGTTAACCTTTTCTATAAATTCTCAAATAGATTGAACAAATTATTTTCTTTTTAGTATTACTTTGTGCATTTATGAATCTTGAAAACTTAAAAAACTTCATAACTTGATTAAAAAAAATTGAATACCATTATATTTATACCTACTCACCAAATGAATGTCAACATTTCACAAAAAAAATTATTTAATAGAAAAACGGATGAAACTTATTTTTGTGTTTATATTCTTTTTTTTTGGACGATACAATGAGATGTGTTTTTAATATTTTTTTCTGATGTCATGTTTTCATTTAATTATTTCTCGAGTAACAAAGACTAATTAAATAAATAGATAACTTAGTGAAAAAATATATAGTCAAAGGTCTGCTAACAAACTATTTTATACATATTTTTTCATAATTACTTAAAACAAAACATAGATAATGTTTTTATGTAACTTTTGGTTTAGAATTAAAAAACTTATGTTTTGAAAAAGACTTTTATGTATATTATAATTTCTTCTATTTAGATATACGTTAGAAAGAAATATTGAAAATAAAAGTGATTATCTTGGTGGGAATTTGGCCATATATAATTAGAAATTAAATATTTTTCATTTTACTAGAAATTTTTAAAATCAGAGTTGTGTTTTGTTATATTTTTTTCACAAATAAGACAAAATAACATTTTATTTGAAATTCTAAACATGGAGGTTTAATTTGAATTTTCATAGTCAAAATTAATTTTTAAATAAAGTAAAAAATATTCAGAAAAAAGACGGGTGATGTAATCTATTTCTCTACGCAAAGCGCGGATAAGTTCACTAGTTTAATTTAAGAAAAGATGAGAAGGTAATTGAGAAATGTGAAAAAAAAACTGTAACACTCATATTGTGGGACTAATTCTCATCTCTTTTATCGCGCGGATAAAAATAAAAATTAATAAAGTTATATTAAATTATAATTTGATTTGACTTGTTTAACATATGAAGTCATTTTATTTAACAATCTTCTAACTAACATATTAATTTCAATGTAGTGTATCAATAAACTCAAATATTGAATTGATAATGTTATAAGTAACAAATTTCATCGAACTTCTTATCTTTAGTTATGAAGAAAAAATATCACATCATTATGATGAACATTACCTAAGTTACAACATATGTTTTTGTTCCATTGATAAAATATGCAAGTGATAGTTATAAGGTCGCCAATTCAGTCTTAAGTATTTTTTTTATATTTATAATGTATTTTTCTGTCAAGATGATTCTCAAATAAAAATAAGCTTATCTTGCAAAATCGGTGAACCATGTCGTACTCCATTTTTAAAAAAAAATTTAATACAAGTGAAATCAATTTTTGTAGACAAATAAAAACTTCATTTATGAAGAACAAATATATTACCTTTCTATAATCATTTCCTCTGTTCCATTAACACTCCTTGCATTTTTTTCAATGATTATTTATTTTTTTAATAAAAAATTCTTACTGTCTTGCACGTCAAATATAATTTATTTTTGTATCCAAATAAGTCATTCACTTAAAATTTAAGCAATGAAAAGAAGAGGAAAGTAGGATGTTTGGTGAACGGGTTGATGGCAGATAAACAACAACTCCAAGCAATTTTTTTGCTTAATAATTTGCTAAAAATAAATATAATATAATTATGTACATTATTGATTGACATCCTATTACAAAATTATAAGTTTTCCTTAAATTTTTGAATATTTTATGATTTGACTATATTTAGAGATATCCTCCTTCCTCAGTTTAACTTCATAATACTCATCTCTCTTATGGTTCATAATATTATGTTTACCTTCATTGTTTATTTTTACATAACAGTATGTTAGTCATTTTTATTAATACAAGGCAACGATGGTCCATGTAAGCACATACCGACGTTGAAAGATTTAGGTGGGCTAATTCATGCGTGCGCGTGCACACAAACAGACACACACATATATGATTGAAAATTGTTTGCATTATGTATATTGAATATTTACATCCTATAGTATGTATGTGGTATTGCATAAGAAGAGGAAACATACATTTTAAATTAAAAGTGAAATATTTAATTATGCAACTAAGGCAATTGCAACTCAATAAATAATCTTACAATTAAGAAAGGTTTGTTTTAGTAAACTACTTATCATGACAATAATGATGCTTTGATTAGTATGAAAAGGTACAATCTTTATCTTTATTTATGGGATAAAGTAAATGTATGTTTCACACAATAAAGTGAAAAGTTCTCTAAGCTGAATGATAGATCTACAATACAAACAATAGAAAAGGTGTATACCATCAATATCCATAGCACCTGAGTATGTAAAATGGTGCCAATTATATTTAAAAAAAATACTTAGTACATATTTAACTGATAACAAAGAAAAAAAAATGATAGGTGGAAATCAATAATTAAGAAATATGGAATATTGACAAATGCACTGATAATAACAATTAAATGTGAACTTAGGGGGAAAACTCAGAGAAGATGAGTAAAATTTCATTATTTATATGTTAATTAGAAGCATGTTATAGAACAAAAATAAGTGGTAACAAATACCACATATACTCAATTCTCTCCTTTTAAGGCAATAACATAAATTTTCTCATTGGATTCAACTTTTTTTAGCTATCACTATTTTAATTATTAGCCTTTAGAGTATAGAAATTACATCTAATCTAAATGTAGAAGGAGTGATGTTTTTAATGACAAAATAAATTAATAACTTAATATGATTATGTCGAATATTCAGAAAAAGCGAAACATTTATTTGCTAAATTAATACACAATTTATTTAGCAACTTGTCATGATTCAAAATCTCAGGTTATGATGACACCTACTAACATCCCACCAGTGGGTAAAAAGAACCCATACCCCGGGACTAGAAATAACATGCTATCACAGAGAAAGGAAACATATGGAAAGTAAGGAACAAACATCAAAATAAAAGTAAGACAGAGTAAAAATATACATCGAATACCCAAAGACCTGGTATCAGTCGGTTGTTGAGCTACTAATCACAAAAGGGTACAACATAAATACAAATATATAGAACTATTTCGGAATACAAAATAAAGACTAGTTCAGCAAAAATATAAGGAAAAGGAAAATTATGCACGACAGAAGCTCACCCCAAATATTTGATCCACCACTACTTCTGGGACACTCAATGACGAGAACTCATATTATGATCAGTGGGGTTGTCACGACTCAAAGTACACCCTAGACGTGACATGACGTATAAGACCCCGAGAGACCCTACACAACCACTTGACAAACATATACACAATATAATAGATAAAAATATGAAATTTCAAATGAGTAAAAGAGTTTGACATTTAAGAGGAAATCTAGCATAGTCTTGACAAGCCATCTAGAACAACAAAAGAAGTGGTCGGGACGTAATCCTACACCATGTACAATGTCAAAAAAACTAAAACATATGGGGAAAAGAGTAAAGATGCCTTGGTCCTTGAAACATGAGGACTCACCAACTCTACGAACTCCAAATGATCACTAGCTAGCCACGAGTGGAGGGAGAGGAATCGTCATGTCCTACATTAGTGAAACAATGTAGGCAAAAGTATGCAATGTACATGGAATATACTAAGTATGAGGGATATGAATAAAATTATGAAACTTGATCATAAGAGGACATAATCGAAAACATGATATGCATGACCAAGCTAAGATAGTAATTTTTTTTAAAGAAACATCATAAATCATGAACATGGCTAGTTCATCTTAAAATCATAAGTAAAACTTCGTAATACCTTTGAAAGTAACTTAGTTCATTTTGTGGGATATTAGCTTTAACCACCAATAGACCATGCGAGCTATAACATGAAAATCTGATGTAACCCCCACATTGAGAAGGGAGACTCTACTTGTCAAGGTAGAACTTTGTATCATATCATATTCTATATGTAGATTCACTATCTAAGGACATTTAAGGAAAATTCTATGGGGGCATGTAGTTTGGAACTAGAGGTTGCTACTAGAGACTACCCTATTTGAGCCTCCACCTCAAAGTTCTCTCGGTGCTAAGTTAAAATCTCATCCCAATGGAATAGTGATATTCATAAACATATCATCATACATGGAAAAACATCACTTAGTTTCTAATCAAAGCTTAAATCATATAGAGTAGCTCATTAAATCATGAATCAAGCACTTTTGAGAAAACCTTTCACCAAACCATGATTTCTTAATGTTTGTGAAAGAATCATCCCAACGGAATAGTCATATTCATAAATATATCATCATACATGGAAAAACATCACTTAGTTTCTAATAAAGCTTAAATCATATAGAGTAGCTCATTAAATCATGAATCAAGGACTTTTGAGAAAACCTTTCACCAAACCATGATTTCTTTATATTTGTGAAAATTCTTTCACAATTTCATTGATGCTCATCTTAAAGAAGCCTAGATCATAAAACCTTTATTTTCATATATCATGCATAACCTTCAATGAAATAAATACAAGCTTCTTCATAAATTCATGTAAATTAGGGTTTATAGTCAAAGATCATGATCTATGCATTTGTTCATGTAAAATCAATTAAAAATATGTAGTTGAATCAAAGCCATCATAACAAGATCAAAATTGAACAATTGAATCAACACAATTAGAACCCATAAGAATTGAATGAAAACTTAATCAATTTGGTTAAAGTTGCATTGGAGAATTGAGGAAATCTTGGGGACTCAATGGGTGAATGGAACCCATTGATGAAACCCTACATACCTTGATCTTGAATCCCAAATTAATGGAGGAATTGGAGACTTGAAAATTTGAAGAACCCTAGAATCCATTGTGAGCCTTGGAGAGAAAAACTTGAGAGAAAATTTCAGGAATTTTGGGGAATGAAATGGAACGAATAGTTTTTTAGGAATAAAATCAGTTATAAGGTCCCTTTTATAGGCAAAACGACATAGTATAGGTATTAGGTGCATAGAAAAAGATCCAAATACCCCTTTTAAAATAATTGCCAAATAGACCTACCAATCAGACCAACAGACCGTACTGGTCAACCGTAGGTTGAGTTACTGAGGCCTAAAATTTGTCAACTTCCTACAACACCCTACTGCTGATCGTCTAATTTCTTAAAGTCTGTAGACCTCAACTTAAACCCAAAATTTTGCTAATTCTAAATTACTTTTATGGATGCTTCCTGTGACTCGTCAAACATCCTACAGATCGTCCACTCAAGTCATAGGTCCAATATCAAATACTCGGTTTTCCAAAACTCAACTCTGGGTTCTATGATTCACTTCCTACAGTCCGTAGGTTGGACTCATAGAACACTGCCTCTGCAAATTCTTGCAAGTTTCTTCTTAACTCGACTTTCCAACTTTTGTGGTTTTTACAATATTTTTCCCTTGGGAACATTCATCCTCGAATGGGACTCAAGCTAGCATGAATAGAGTAGGAGAGAAACTAACAACCCAACATGAATGCAAATCTCATCATAATGCACATAAACGTGGAGAATCACTCTTAAGCTAAATCATAACATCAATATCAAATTTTCATGAATTAGACATGCATATGGAAACATGAGAATGACTAAAACGCATGAATTTGAAAGAATGAACCATGAGAAACTAATACCTTGAGCTAAAATAGACGTGGAGGGAAAGAGACGAGGATACAAGGACATCATATCAGCTTCGGCCTCAGAAGTAGCACCCTCAACTAATGATTCCTCCAAAGGACCTTCACAGAAGAAACTTCTTTGTTTCTTAACTTCTGAACTTATCTGTCTAAAATCTCAACCGAAACCTCTTCATAGGAAAGGTTCTCTTTAACACCCAAAACTTCCAAAGTTACAATGGATGTCAGATCCCTAACAACACTTCTTCAATAAGGAGACATCAAAAATTAGATGTACCAATGTTAAATCATTAGGCAATTTAAGTTCATAAACAACCATGTCAATATGCCTCAAAATTTGATATGGGCCCACATAACAGGGACTAAACTTCCCTTTCTTTCCGAATCTTGTGACACCCTTCATGGTGAAATTTTCAAGTAGACCCAATCATCAACATTAAACTCAAGTTCTCTTCTTCCAACATCAACATAAGACTTTCGTCGACTTTGAGCCATTTCAACCTTTCACGAATAAGTCAGACCTTTTCCATAGCCTCATGCACCAACTCAGGCCCTATCAAAGAAAATTCACCAACTTCAAACTAACCTATAGGAGACCTATACCTCGAGCCTTAAACAGTGCCATACCAATGCTAGAATGATAGCTATTAATATAAGCAAACTCAATCAAAGGCAAATGATAGTCCCAATTTCTCTTTAAATCAATCACACAAACTCTTAATATATCTTCCAAAGTCTAAATGGTAAGCTCGGCTTGTCCATCGATTTGAGGGTGGAAAGTTGTGCTAAGTTTCACTTAGGTACCAATATCTTTCTGAAATGACTTCCAAAACTGAGAGGTAAACTGAGTACACCACGACTTGAGATAATGGATAAGGGCATTCCATGCAACTTTACAATTTCCCGAACATAAATCTTGACATATTCATTGGTTGAAAATGAAGTCTTAACGGAAGAAAGTGAGCCAATTTCGACATTCAGTCTATAATAACCTAAATCAAATCAAACTATCGAGGCATGCGAGGTAAACCCTTAATGAAGTCCACATTCAAATCTCTCCACTTCTATGTAAGAATGCTAATGTCTTGAGCCAACCTTCCGGTTTTGACACTCAACTTTCACTTGTTGATAATTCAGACATTTAGCCACAAATTTTGAAATGTGCTATTTCATCCCATTCCACCAATAGACTTCCCGTAAATCACGGTACATCTTGGTGGCTCCCAGGTTAATAGAATACCAAGAACTATGAGCTTCTGTTAACTTTGATTTCTCTATTCATTAACATTCAAAACACATAACTAATATGCCTAAATTATACCTCTTTAAGGAAGTATAAGCGATTGTTGCCAAATAAAGAACCTAACTGAGGTTAGGATCGATCCCACGAGAAATATGGTATAGACTTAGGCTAATTTATAGTTATTTGTACTTTTAGTCAAGTTTATTTCGTAAAAGGGGAGATTTGTAAATAAAGTAATAGTTGATTGATTTATAGTAAAAAGTAACAAGTAAGCAAGATTCACAGTTTGTAATATCAATATTAGATTAAAACTAGGGAAAATGTGTTCCTCACAAGTTCTTAACGTATCAATCCTAATATTAGTAACTTTTTCCTAGTGTTAACAAGCAAGGTTGGTAAGTTATGTATCTCCTACGTGATTGGTCATCCAAGTATGGAATTTCACCATGCAACTTGGTCAGTCTATGAGTGTATGCTTTACTAACCCTTACCCTTAACCCCAGATTAGCCCTCGCAGTAGGTGGGTCAGGCTATTAGATAGCAGATTCTCATGCTAAATCTTTGTTGTTTAATCCCTTTCTCATTCATTACTTCCTTGGTCGGGCAAGTAGGAATTAAGCGAGTTCTAACGTTGTGCACCATTAAAAAGCATTCAAGACGAAGATATTAACAATACATGCAAAAACACTATTTCAGAATTGCTTAATTATTGGCTTTACGTTGTTAATTACTCATGGTTCCCGCAACCCTAGTTGTGGATTTAGTTGTTCATGCTTGAGTTATCACAATTCATAATAGAGTTGATAATATAAATCATGACTTACAAGTAGAGTAAATGAAATCCGAAATCTTGAATTGAAGAACAAACACAAATATCATAAACCAAAAATTTAAGAATTAAATGCCGAAAGTGTTTGCAAAATAATTCTAAAAGCAAAAACAAAGTATCACAAAAAGTCTAACAACCCAAAAACGAAATTTACTACTAATATTTATAGAAAAACAATCCTAACCAAGTAGGAACATGAAGCTTGAGGAAATCCAATTTTTGTAGTGTCATCAACGGGTGGCCACCTACGACTCATCATATGAATGACAACTCATGGGTTCCACCGTTGCTCAGTAGTTAGCAACAATTCTAGTGGATGACAACAATGGTCATGACCTACGACTCATAGGTCTAAGCACGGTCCGTCTTGTTCAATTATTTTTCATGGACTGGAACTCATTTTCTCTGAAGTCATCTATGAATCATCATCGACGGCCCATCATCAGACTTACGACTCGTCGGTCGCCTCCGTTGTTCCACACTTAGTCCACTTTCCTAGAAAATCCACTTATGACTCGTCTAAGGAGCGATGACTCGTAGGTGGGCTCGTATGTTACCATTTTCCTACTATTTCAAGCATTTTCAACACCAAGTGCTCCAAACCTATTTCCAGCAATATTAGATCAAAACACCATCACATCTAATAACAAAATGCCTAAGACTCATGCAAAAATCCAAGTTTAATGCATCAAAAAATACCGTAAACTCACAGTACATCAACAACCGACCTTGATATCAAAGGACACCATCTCCCCCATGGGAGAAAGCCTCAATGGCTTTTTCAGAAACCAACATCTTCAAGTCAACAAATACTGGATAAAGATATTGCTTAGCCTTTACGTCTGATACTAATAAAACTCAAACTACTCTTCAAAACTAATCAAAAGAGCAGGCAGTCGTCGTCAATAAAAATCCCAACTAAGAGTTGGATTGAATCCAACAGAGAACAATTTGTTGGTGATTGAAAAGATTAAGAACTAATAGCTAAGAGTTTGAATCTAAAGTTAATAACACACAATTGGCAAATTAAGAGAATGGTTTGGTAATACAAATAAAAGATTCAACAAAGAACAAATCAAGCAAGGGATAATCATGAATTGGGAAATTTGGACTTCAATACTCACTCAGCGATCCATTGCAATCTCAACACATGCTCATTCACTCATACGTAGGCTAGGTCATCATAGATCAACCCTAATATCCTTTAGGTCCCAAAGAGTTATCTCATGATATCTCCTTTTGATCTCAATCATGTAATTCAACAAAATAACCTAATACCTTAACTTAGACCCCTCTTTCGAGCAAGTCTTGCATTCAACAATGAAAATCTAAATTCTCTCTTTTCGGTCTCAAATTCAAGATTTAAAGCCAAAATGCAATTATCAATCTAATTTCTACTTCACAAGTTCTCTTTCAAGCGACCTACAAAGATCAGACGCTAGAATTGAGCGTGTACTCTCAAGACATAAATTCAAACATGAAAATTAGACTAAACCCATTTCATAAATGTGAAGCATGAAATCAAATACAATAGCAATAGAATGAGGAATCAAAGACCCAAATGAATTGTATATTTCTAGCACAAAACCTCAACCTCAATTAGCAATTACACCCATTGGGCGGGCCTCGAAAAAGCAAATGGGAGTTCATAAAAGCGAACATCACAAAAGAGATACTCCCATTGCTTAAGTGAACTCCGCCAATTTTGGCCAGTTCGCAAAAGCGACGCCCGCGTGTTTGCTTAAGAGATCATTGTTTGTGAGTTGACCCTTCGCAATGACAATTCCTCCTCCACATGTGTGACATGATGGTTTCATTTTTTGCCAAGTTTAGATCCTTTTTCAGCTTTTGTGCATCATTTTCCTTTCAACAACAAACACTTGAAATAAACACAATTCAAAGAATAATTAGCCTCTTTCTCTACTTGAGTGCCACAAAATCACAAAAAAGATCCTCAAATGAGTGCAAATACACCACTCATCAACACCCCCAACTTATAACTTTGTTTTTCCTCAAGCAAAACAAAATTCAAAACATAAGAGACACTCAATTTAAGCACAACACTCTTCTACTGCAACTAAGGATCATGGTCATGGATTTGGTTGGTACTAGCAATTAGCAAGAAAGCAAGTGATTTCCATTCCAAGCACTCCCTCAAGTTCAAGCACAACTTCAAAACTCAATGATTTTTTAAGAATGATCAAGCAACAACAAGAATCCTCAAGAAATGACTTACAATTACTAGTCAACTAACAACTTCCCTTGACTCAATTTTGGAATCTATAAGCTTCACCAATCCATCCTTGTTTTCATGCCCTCACAAGAAAAGAAATGTCCCACAAAAGCACTGATGAGTGGTAGATTTACACTCATTTGAGGCTTATTTAGCTCAATATAAATTAGTGTCCTCGATGCCTAATTATGTCATATTCTAATGATATTTTGTTGATTTGCTGCTATGAAGGCTAATGGACAAGGCAAGGATGAATGTTTGAAAGAACGACAAAAAATGCAAAATGAAGTGTAAATTACACACTGATGATCACCAAACAAGAAAAGCGAATCTCCTATTGAGCATGACCTTGCCCAAATCGACCACACACAACACTTGTATTTATTGAGGTAGGTCGGTGGATTCCAAAAGGAAAAATGACTTGCCGAATAAAAAGGATGAACATGTTGACCATCACTAAAAGTGACTATACAAGGATAAAAATTGAAGGCTCGAAAGGTAAACTATGGTGGTACTCGGCGATACACCAAATGTGAAAGGCAAACTTGAACGAACTCGTCAACTGAGGTTAAAATATATGAAGTCTAGAGCAAGAAAAAGGCAAGCTGGAGAGCAATCGACGATCCACCCATTGTGATAAGTGAGCCCGACTGATGTCATCTAATGGGTAGCGTATTGAGTTTTTGGTAAAATTTTGAGAAATTATAAACAACCCAAAGGAGAGAAAAAATAAGAAGAGAGTTTATGTGAGTAGCAATAGTTTTTGGTATATGAACAAGTGAGGCGAGAAAAATACTTTACCTTGTGAAGAACACTCTCTAGTTTTTGGGGTTTTCGACTTTGATCTTGAAATTGACAAATTGAAGTTAGATACAAAGTGGATTTCCTTGTAATTGCTTAATTTCATGTTAACCATGATTGCTTTCATGAAAGGTATAATTTCTTTTCTTTTTGTGATGGGTGACTAAGACCCGAAGATCTACGAATGCAATTATGGGGTTGGGTGTTGATTTAATGTAGTGGGTATTGTGTTATGCTTTAGTTTGTTGTTGTTAATACATAAATTTAGGCTAATTAGCATCGGGGTTAACGTATGGGTTAAGGTTGCAAACTTAATTCCTACTTCTGATCTCCAGTCAATGCTCGAAAGAGATTGTTACTAGCAATTTTGGTTTGATGTTTGTAACTTGCTTGGAAATAGAGGTTATGGGTCATATATATTTGCCCTATTTTTGCATCGTAAGAGAGAATAGAGCAAGGTATTGGTTTATTTAGTAAAGTATACATATGAGACCAAAAGGAGTTTCTTTGTAAGGATGCTATGAGATCGAAAGAAGATTAGTGTTATTAAAGATGACCCAGACTATTCAGGAATGTTCATCACTAAAGAGTAACACAATTACCCCTATGTGACATTAATTTCCAATCCTTGCACCCCTAAATTACTTGTTACTTCTTGAATTTTTTGAAATTTTAGTTTAATTGTGACCATTGATAACCAAATCCTTTTATTAAATTGGTGGAATCATCCACTAACATTTTCACTACTACAAATGAATGATTTTACAATCCAAATTTCTTGATAGAATTTTCTATGATTTACCATTCTCTGTGGGATTCGACCTCGACTCTTAGTTGGGTTTTTTATTGATGATAACCACTGTCTCTTTTAATTTGGTTTTGAAGAGTTCATTTAAGCGTTGTCAAAAATGGCGCCGTTGTTTGGGAATGGTGGTTGAGAATTCTATTTGAGAATTAGTTTGTAAATTTGTTTAGTTGTAGGATATCGTTGTTTTGTGTTGTGTTGGCTGATTTGCAGGTCTAATATAATGAGTGACCATGGTAGTGACAACAATAGTAACTATGGTTAAAACGACTACATGGGTGATTTGCATGTAAATATTGTTCAAACCACGAGAGCCATTCGAATACCTCCTACAACCGGGAGGACTGTGTTTCAAGTAACCAGAACAATGCTACAATTGCTCCAACTAAGAGGAATGCTTGGGGTTTTAGCTCATGAAGATCCCCATGAACATCTTCAATTTTTTTGGAGGTATGTGGACCGTTTGTGTTAAAAAGCATATCACAAGAGTCCGTGAGGTTGAGTTTATTTCTTTTCTCTTTGAAAGGTGATGAGTCTGAGATTTCGACTCATTTAGGGCTTTGTTTTGATAGTATAAGTGTCCTCAAATGCCTATTTTATGCTCTAAACTAATGTTAAAGTGTTGATTTGCAGCTATGAAGGCTAAGGAGCAAGGCAAGGACATTACCGAACAAAAAGAAACTAAAAAGCTGAAGAAGTGAAGAAAGACGATCTTGGTGATCGCCATGACAACTCGGCGCACCGCCGAGTGGCTCTTTATCCCGCCCAAAGTTCCAGCGTGCCAGCCCTGGGGAAAAACCAAGTTGGCGACATAAATAGGCAGTCGGCGAATCGTCGATCCACTCCGTGACAACAAGTTGGATCGCCCAAAGTTACAGGACCTAGGAGGCTGATGACCAATACAGAATGGCGATGGAAGGGAGCAAAGAGCGGATCGCCGAACGACTCGGCGATACGCGACTTATTCCGCTGACTGGACTTTCTGGCCAAAAAGTGGGCAACTATAAATTGAAATTTAAAAGGAGTTTTGAGGAGTTTCAGTTCCCAGTACTGAGTTCTGAACCCCAAGTTTTAGAATTAGAGTTTTCCCTTAGTTTTTGAGTTCTTAACAGACTTTGAGGATTTCTAAGCTTAATTGTGAGGATTTGGAATTGGGTTTTTGAATTTACCCATTTTGGAACATTGTTAATGTTTGGAGACTCTTACCTAGCTGATGGCCAATCGAGTTGGTAATTTGTTTTTACCTTTTTATGATGTTTAGCTAAAACCCCAATTCTTGGGGTGTGATCATGTGATTATGGGTTGAATTAGCTTATGGGTATTGTTAATTACTGATTTAAATGCTTAATTGAAGTGGGTTTAATTGATAGCTGTGTTTTAATCTAAGAATTGTAGTTACAAATGCAATTCAAACTTAGAATTCTGGGCTTGCTTGAAAAAGATGTTTTAGAATCAAAACTTTCAATTGATGATTGTAGTTATTGGGTTGATATGGGTTTAGCTCGAAAGAGTAAATCCTAATCTCGATTCTACCTATCTAGCTCGAGAGAGTAGATAAATTAAGGTGTGGGCTGTTCTTATTTGCTAAGCTTATTGATGTTCGAAAGAAATCACTTGAATCGTGATAGTTGTTCAAAAGAAAACTATCTTACTTATAGTCTAGCTTACCCAATGATATTTAGCTATTTGTTAGTAATTTCAATTACCCATATAGTAAAATTTTCCTATAATCGATCACATCCCGAGAACTCCTTTCTATATTTTTATTTCCTTCGTGTTTGATTGTGTTATAGTTGATAATTGACAATCCAAACCCCCCATCTGACATTCATTGTCGTACCCTTAGACTTGTTTACATGTTTTTGATAAATTATATTCGTATAACCAAATAGACCACTTTATAACTTCATAACTGAATTTAGACATGTACCGCTCCCTGTGGGTTCAAGCCCAACTCTTTGTTGGGTTTTATACTAGTTAACGATTGTTTACACCTAGAATCAGATCAGGTGTATTTGAAACGTTAATCAAAATGGCGCCGTTGCCGAGGAGTGGTGTTGTTTAGAATTCTATTATCGAAGTTCAATTGTGATCTTTTTGTGTTGTAGTTGAATCGAATTACTTTGATTTTTGTTTGAGTTGCTTGTTTTGAACAGAGGAAGAGATGAGCGTGAACGGGAATAATGGTAGCCAAGTGGGCCACCAAGACGATATTGGAAATCTGAATAATGTAAATGACCCAATTTAATTAGGTGGTGTTGGTGCAATACATCTACCTCATGTTTAGGGGAATGCTGTCTTTCAAATTACCAGCACGAGTCTACAGCTCCTCCAAATGAAAGGATTATACGGAGGGCTGGCCCACGAAGATCCTCATGAGTATATTTGAAACTTCGTGGATGTTCGTTGTCCATTCTCATTCAAGAACATATCACAAGAATCAGTCTGTCTAAGGTTGTTTCCATTCTCTTTGATGAGTGAAGCTACCAAATGGTTAGCTGAGTTACCAAGGGACTCCATTACCTCTTGGGATGAACTTACCACAACGTTCCATGTGAGATTCTTTCCCTCGTCAAGAATGATGATGCTCAGAGATAGCATCCAAGGTTTCAAACGCTTAAAGGTGAACCAATCCACAAGATGTAGCTGAGATTTAAGAAGTTGGCACTTCAATGCCCGACTCACGAACTTCCAAACATCGTGCTGCTACAATACTTCTATAGGAGTCTTGACTCGGTGAACAAAGGAGTTGCTGATCAACTTGTTCTCGGAGGTATAATGCAACAACCCTATGAAGTAGCGTCTCAACTCCTTGATGGCATGACCAAGATCAAAAGAGCATGGTACACTCGTGAGGACCAAGTGTCTCCTCTCACTTTTAGGATGACAAAAGAGCAGATTGAGAAGGATCAAGAGAGAGACCAAAATATGGCCAAAATGATGACCCAGCTGGATCTATTGTCAAAAAATGTGATGGGTAGTGGGTTGACGAGTGTAAATGATGTTGGTGGATCAAACCCTGATGAGGCATAATTTGAAGCATTGTATAATGAAGAAGTGAACATCCTTGCAAATCAAGGAGGATGTTTTCTTTCAAATTATCAAAGGTCGGGTGGAAATCTGGGTTGGAACAGAGACGAGGGATGGAGAGACAGTGACAGAGATTAGCGTGATCATAACGCTACTTGGAAGGAACTAGAGGGTGACAAGGACAGGTACGTCCCACCCCATGAGCGTCAAAAGCCCAAGGAATCGGAAAATGTCCATATAGAAGACATGCTGTCATACATTCTCAATAAGGTGAAGGGTCAGATAAAGTTTTGAAAGAAATGAAAGAACACGTCTCTACACTTAATCAGACGGTTACCTCCCATTCAGTGTCAATCAAGCAATTGGAAACGCAAATGGGTTAAATTTCGTCTCATTCGAACCCAAGGCCAAAAGGGGGCTTGCCAAGTGATACCTTGGCCAACCAGAAGAATGATCCTTGAAAGTGTATCCACGTCGTGCCACGACGTTAAATGAGACGCTTCTTGGGAGGAAACCCAAGGTTTATTGCTTTTATTTCTATTATTTGAATAATGGATGTTGAATGTACAGGTTGTAAAGTTGAAGTTTTGGGAAAAAAGCATATAGGCAAGCCAAAAGTCCAGTCAGCGAGCCCGACTTGGACCGCCGTTGGAACCACCAAAATGACTGAAGGTTTTGTAAAACTCGGTGGGCTAAAGCACCACTTAGCGCATCGCCGAGTGGGTCGAAGGACACGACTTACTTCGCCGACTGGAGCGCGAAATGAAAGGTTTTAAAGACCAAACAGTTTAAAATTTCAAAATCATTTCACTTTCCTACTTTTTAACTCCCGCACTTCCTCACCAAATATTAGATTCTCGTACTTTTGTGTTTATTCTCGTGTTACTTGGGATATTTACTCGGATTTGTTTGGAATTACTTTGTTTCCTAGCACTTCGAACATACTTTTGGCATAAAGGTTGGTTTTTCGAACATCAAACTTGATTGTTTGTTGAAATCAAATGCAAATCATTGTTTTGTTGTTGATATATGTGGGAAATGTAGGATAAATCATCATGTGATTGTTTGTTTGCCTAATCTCAATTGAAATCGTAATTAATCAGTCTTATGTTTCCCGTGTCATTACTTGTTGAAATTGAGTTAAAATTGTTGGGTTGTGTGGTATACATGTTGGGTCTAGCGGGGTGAAGTCTAATTAGCCCCGAGTTGTGCTAAAAATGGAATTTTCCCCGATGATAGAGCAGTTGACGTCATTCTTAAGGGCAAAAGACGTCAAATGGCCAATTTTGGCCAAATCAGGGGAAGTCTGAGTACCCTGATGAGTCTACAAATTGGACTCATTTAGGGCTTTATTTTGATAGGAATAGTGTCCTCAAATGCTTATTTTGTCTCAATATCTGATGAAAACTCTTAAGTTTCAAGTATTTGAAGTTTTAGTGGGAGCATGGACACTTAGGCGCAAAAAGGAACAAAAAGGCTGAAAAGAACAAAGAAGCTGAAGCCTGCGCATCACCAAGCATGCTTGGCAATTCGCCAAAGGGACGTACTCCGCCCTTTGTTCCAGTACGCAAAGCCTTGACGGAGCAGGATAATAAAGGTGATGAAAGGAGTAGTCGGCATTTTGCCGAATAATTTTGTGAAGCAGTACTAAAGGCTAGTGCAAGATGGCGATGAACTACACCAAAGGGCGAACCGCCGAGTTAATCGGCGATTCCGACTAACCTTGCCGAAATATCCGCCAACACTATTTTCTGAAGTCTATAAATATTAAACTTGTTATTAATTTTTAAGAGTCGAACATTTATTTTAATTTCCAGAATAGAACAATACATTTTAGGATATTTTCTCTCAAGTTTGGAGAGGATTTTTGGGAGACTTGAAGAAAGAAGGATTTCATCTTCCCCAAGTTGGAAGTAGGTCTTCTCCTTTCTTCTTCTTTGCTTAAATCAAGGTTTAATTCCTTATACCCATTTGATTTTAGTATCATTTTAGGTGTATTTTGTTATTTCTTGATGTGTGGCTAAAAACCCCGTTCTTGGGGTGTGATTTAGCAAATATGTGTTGATATTGTTGTTGGGTCTTGCTTGCTGATAGGATAGATGTATTTTAATGGTGATTTCACCTAGTGGTTGTGGTTTAATTTAATGGGTTTGTAGTTGCAAATACAAAATCACCCATGTGTTTTTGGCTTGCCCGAGATGGAGGTCACGAAACCAAGACCGCTAGATTGATGGCCTAAGGTATGGGTCGACATAAGGTTCAGCCCGAAAGGGTGAGTCCTAGTCCCATATCCTAACACTCAGCTCGAGAGAGTGAGTGTGGTAAGGCGTAGGCTGGCCTTCATGCGGCAAATGGGTGTTCGAGAGGAACGCATTTGAAACGGGGTAAGTTGCCCTAGAGTGAACTTATATCCATCTAAAGCTTAGCCTAGTCACTATTATCTTGCAAATTACCTATAAGAAACATGTACCCAACGATTTAGCTCAACTTGTATTGCGGTCACACCCCAAGAACTTGTCCCATACTTGATCTTCTTATTATATTTGTTGTTTTTTTACTACTTGTGACAAAACCCCTCACTAACTCCATTAGTGAGGGGAATCAGATAGTGATTCTCAGGCTTCTCTCTTTGAGCCTGAGGATGATCAGTTACTTGAGGCCAGGAGAGCGAAGCTACGCTCCAAATCGACGAATGATCCATCTAGGATCCTAGTGCCTCCGACACCGACCACCTCAGCTTCAGCTCCAGTGCCTCCTCCAGCACAACCAGTAGTGCATGCACCACCTGTACAGGGTCTTCCTCCCCGGTCACTCAACCGACTAAAGGCCGAGGGATTGAGGACCATATTAGGGGAGAGAGATTGTCCACATATGGTGTGGTGGACAGACATCCAGCGGTGTGGGACACTATCAAGTTCCACAGATTCGAGGTCTTCACCAAGACCCGTGGCCCATACATTCCTAATTGAGTCTGGGACTTCTACTCGGCTTTCAGTGACTTGGTGCCTCAAGTTGGTAGATTTTGTGGTTGTCCGAGGAAAGAAGGTAAAATGTCGCAGTGATGACATAAATATTGTATTCGAGTGTGCCACCAAATTTATGCATGACTACTAGAGTATGATCAAGACAAAGACTCTGGAAGACCTTAAAGGTTGGCTAGCCTCTCTTCTTTCCGACATCACCCGGAGGTGGATTGAGGCCGGAGCGCCGGTAGAGAAGAAGGATCTTAATGTGGCAGCTAAATATTGGTTTGGGTTTATCAGTAGCACGATCATGCCATCCCATAACGAGTCTATCCTCCACCACCCAAAGGCGGTCTATCTTGGGTCCATGATTTCTAGGAAGAGGCTCAATTTGGGTTTGATTTTTGAGCAGAAGATGACCATGAGGGCCAACCAGTGCCAAACGTCTCTCCCATTTCCAGTGTTGATCACCAAGTTGTGTCGACGGGCTCGAGTTCCACGAGATGAAAAGATGGATGTTGAGGTTACACCCACATCTTCTACCGACATCCGGCGTATAAAGGCCGAGTACACGCGGTTGACAGGACTAGGCGGCCTCGGTGGACAAATCCCTAGAGGTTTACATTGATATGATACCTGCAGAGGCAGGCATGCCTACTCCGGCCACTGGGCTTTCAGGTACTTCTAGCTCCACTCCTTACGATACTTCTAGCACTTCTGCTACACCTCCTCCCCCTAAATTTGTTGTTGTCTATGCTTCTAGACCTCCGATCACACATGCGATGCTGTTCAAGATGGGGAATTTTGCCCTATTTGCCGATGTGCGTGCCTTCCGATTAGAGGCCGCAATTCGTAGGATGATCGAATGAGCCATTGCTTCTGCGTTGACACCTCTCAGAGCTTAGATTGATGCCTTTACTGTGAGAGTATATGTATGTGAGGACAAGGGGTTGCTGATGCGGTGACGACTTTAAAGGACGATCTTGTTGGACTCCGTAAGGATGTGGATGAGTTGAATTCCATCGACCTCTCCATGCTCTTTGGCACTTGGACATACCAGATGTCCCGAGATCAGTATTTCCAGCCTGTTTGGATGTGCCTCCAGCTACTGATTCCGAGGCTGAGACGTATGAGAAGCAGCTTGGTGAGCGGGAGGAGGCTGTCTATGAGGATCTGGATTACTTGGAGGGTGTTATGTTCGAGATTGTGAGACAGACATCACTTTAGGATACTTTGATGGTGGGCTCTAGTGGAGCCAAGGATGCTGAGACACCGGGCACTGATTCCCCAACATGTCACGACCCAAGAGTACCCCCTAGATGTAACAAGGCACATATAACCCCGAAAGGCACCATGTAAGCCACTAAGCATATCATAACATAAGCATAGAACAACAAAGAGAAGAAACACATTTCATGTCCAATAATCTTTATAAAGAAAAACGGAAGTCTAGACTTGTCTAAGTTAGCCATCTATTACAATACCTGAATCAAATAGGGTCACAACCCATACAACATGATCAGAAAATGGAAATAGAAGAAATAAAACTCAAGGTGAACTCCCGTCCTCGAATCATGAGGACTCACCACAGGCAAGGAGAATAGTCGAATCCAAGTTTGAACCCAATGACAACCTCCTTAAGAACTGGACCCTACACTTGGGAAAAGTATAGGAAAATATGGGTTAGTCAAAAAATGAACTAAGTATGATAGTGATGAGTCCATGATTTGGACTATTTTAGGGCTTTATTTTAATGGATTTAGTGTTCTCAAATGCATATTTTGTCCCACAAACTGATGTAAATCCTTGAGTTTCAGGTATTTGGAGTTAGAGACAAAGCAGGGACACTAAGGAGCAAAAAGGAACAAGGCAGCTGAAAGAACTAAGAAAAGAAGGCCTGATGATCGCCGAAGCCATTGGGCGAGTCGCCGAATGGCCTTGATCTCGCCCAATGTTCCAGTATGCAAAGCCTTGAAGGACAAAATCAAATAGGCGATCGAAAGAAGCAGTGGGCAAGTCACCGAACGGTTACGCGAGGCAGTGCCATATCACCCAAAGTTACAGAGCTTGAAGTTGCTGAAGGACAACGCAGAAAGGCGATGAACCAAACCAAAGGGTGGATCGCCGAGTGAATCGGCGATTCCGACTAACTGTGCCGAGTGATCCTTCGCAGCACAATTTTTGACAACTATAAATACCTATTTGAATTTTTAGTTTAGTATCAAGTTTTACATTTCAGACCTCAGTTTTAGAATCACTCAATTTTTACAACTTAGTTTTTTTGGAGACAATTTTCTTTAGCTTTGAAGAGTTGAAGATTTTCATTTCCGAAGCAATTGGAAGTGGGTATTGAAGATTCTTCATCCCTGACGTGTGTAGAGAAAATATTTATCGTACCCATTTGATGGAAATACTTTTCGGTATCGATTTCTATCTCTTTTTTATGTCTAGCTAAAACCCCAATTCTTGGGGTGTGATTTTGTGAATATTGGTTGAATTTATTACTGGGTATTACTTATTGATTGTTTATTCGCTGTTTAGAGGTGATTTCATTCAGTAGTTGTGTTTGAATTAAATGGGGTTGTAGTTGCAATTACAATTTTATGTTCGTATTTTTGACTTGCTCTAGAGTGAAGTTTTAAAACCAAAACTACTTAATCAATAGTCGGTAGTTATTGGGTTGTTGTGGGTTCAGCTCGAGAGAGTGAATCCTAAACCCTCTCCCACACATTCAGCTCAAGAGAGTGGATGGACTAAGGCGAAGGCTGTGCTTCATTGCCGCTTATTGGTGTTCGAGAGAAACAAATTTGATTCGGGGTAAATTGTTCGAGAGAAAATTTACCCTCACTAAAGTCTAGCCTAGTTGCCAATTTGCAGCAGTTACTATCAATAGCATTTACCCAGTTGTGTATTTTAGCCCATATTCCTATCACATCCCAAGAATCCCGTCTCCATATTTGTATTTTCGCTTTAGTTGTCACTTTAGTTGATAATTGCTTACAAAACCCCCTTCGATATTTGACACTTGTGTCACCCTTTTTAATTTATCATGTTTTTACTCGTTAATATCTATAGCTATAATTAACTTGAACATAGTTTTGCTTTTCTATTGATTCTCAATTACAAACCGCTCATTGTGGGAACTATCCCAACCCTTGGTTGGGTTATATTACTATTGAACGACCGTGGATGCTTAGTATTGGATGAAGCACCCAGATACGTCAAGTCAAAATGGCATCGCTGCCGGGGAGTGGTGCTAATTGTGATTTTTTAGTTAAGTTAAAGTTTTCTCTTGTTAGTTATAGTGATACTTACTTAATTTTTAGTTTCATTTTGCTTGTTTGTGTAATGTGAATAGGCAGTATGAGTGTAAACGATAGCAATGGAAGCGAAGTAAGCCATCAAGATGACTTCGGAAATCTCAACGATGTCAACGAGCTTCATGCTAACGACCCCCATCTCATGGGCGGTATTGGTTCCATTCGCTTACCTCCTGCTGAAGGGAATGCAGTGTTCCACATCACGAGTACTATGTTGCAACTCTTGCAAGTAAAAGGACTTTTCAGTGGTTTGGCTCATGAGGATCCCAATGAGCACATTAGAAACTTTGTGGATGTATGTGGACCATTCTCCTTCAAGAATATCTCCCAAGAATCGGTCTGGTTGAGATTGTTCCCGTTCTCATTGATGGGTGAGGCGTCCAAGTGGCTAGCTGAATTTCCACGTGAATCAATCACTTCGTGGGAGGAATTGGTCACCACATTTCAAGTGCGATTTTTCCCTCCCTTGAAGATGATGACTCTTTGAGACAACATTCAGAGCTTCAAGCGTCTAGAAGGCGAGCCTATCCATGAAACTTGGCTGCGATTCAAAAAGTTTGTGCTTCAATGCCCAACCCATGGCTTGCTTGATAACGTGTTGCTGCAGTATTTTTATCGGAGTCAGGATTCGGTAAATAAGGGTGTTGCTGACCAACTCTCTCCTGGAGGTTTGATGCAGCAATCTTATGTGATAGCTACTCAGCTTTTGGATGGCATGACTGTCATAAACTGGGCATGGTATACCCGTGAAGACCAGGTCTCCCCTCTCTCGTTCAAGTTAACTAAGGAACAAATGGAGAAGGACCAAGAGAGGGACCAAAACATGACCAAGATCATGACACAACTTGATATTTTGTCTAAAAATGTCATGGGAGCTGGTGCTCAAAGTGTTAATGTCATGGGTGTCGGGTGTGCTAACCTAGATGAGTCCAAGTTTGAAGCCTTGTATAATATGAAGAGGTAAATTTCCTAGCCAACCAAGGTGGTGGCTATTGTCCAAACTACCCGAGGTAGGGTGGTAACCAAGGTTTGGCTAGGGATAAAGGTTGGAAAGATCGAGATTGTGAATGGAGGGACCGTAATCCTAATTGGAAGGATGGGGAGAAGGATAGGTATGTGCCTCCCCACTAGCGCCAAAAGCCAAAAGATTCGGAAGGTGGTTAATCCGAGGATATGCTCTCTTGTATCCTCAATAAAGTTGAAGGGTCAGACAAGATTTTAAAGGAATTAAAAGAAGATGTGTCTACCCTTAGCCAGACCGTCACCTCCCATTCAGTGTCGATCAAGCAGTTGGAGACCCAAATGAGTAATATATCGTCTCATCTCAACCCGAGACAACATGGGGGTTTGCCAAGTGATACTAAGGCTAACCCCAAGAATGAGGTTTGAAGGTGAACTTGCGTCGTGTCACGACGTTAACTAAGGCGCTGTTTGGGAGGAAACCCAAGACCCCTTATTGCTTTATTTTGATAAAATAATGGTGTGTTGATTGTGTAGGTGGAAGTGTGGAAAGTGTTCAAAAAGTGCAGATTGGCGAGCATCAGATCCATTCAGCGAATCGCCGAAGAGGTCGGCGACCCTGACACAAACCATCGTCAAAATCAAGACAATTTTACATGGGAGTTTGTAAAACTCGATGAATTCAGGAAATCATTGACAAATCACCGACCATGTCGGCAATCCCGACAGAGACTGCCGTTTGGACTCCCACAATAAATGGAGGTCCTGTAATGTTAGGCGAGGTGAATGACTGCTCAGTGTGTCACTGAGTGGCTCGGGGAGCATGACTAATGTCGCCGAATAGGCAAGAACTGGACGGTTTTTCAGGCCAAAGGTTTAAAAGTTTCAAATTCATTCACTTTTCCTCACTTTTTATCTTCCCAAACTCACATCCGCACTCTAGTTTCTATATTTCTTGCATTTTTAGAGTATTTTAGTCATTGATTGGTGCTCGGATTGTGGATTACTTTGCCGCCTAGCATTTCAATCTTCATTAATCGGCATTAAAGGTTGGTTTTCCGAACCCTGAGATTATTTTATCAAAATTGTACTCATTTGCAATGATCTTACCATATTGTCATGTGCTGGGCCTCTCTAATAGAATTAGCTCATTTTCATGCCTATTTTAATTTGATAATCTTGCCCATATTGTTTTGATTGTCGAATGCCCATAAATTTGTGCCTTAAAATGAGTTAAATTTTGTGGGGTTTGGCTTGCATGTTGGTTAGATTGGTTCGTTGAAGTCTGAGTAGCCTATATTTGTGCTAAATAACGTAAATTGTGCAATGATAGAGTTGGTGACACCATTCTTAAGGGCAAAAGGTCGTCAAATAGCCAAATTTGGCAAAACCGAGAGAAGTTTGAGTATCTCGGGGTGATGGGTGTTCTAGGTCTGAACTTAATTTAACTAGTGCATGCTTCAATTTTGTTTTTGGGGATTGCGGGGTTGAATTCGAGAAACGGGTTTGAAAATAGGCATGTTGGGCCGTTTGGCGAGCTGGGTCGAGCTCGCCAAACCACTTGGTGTTTCGCCGAAGTTCCCCATCTCACCTTTAACTTCATTCTTAATGAGTAGTTTTATTCTGTAACTTTCAGCAAAAAGCCTGAGGTTACGAAAAGCACTCGGCGACTCGCCGAAGGTATTCTTGACCGCCCTTTGTCTGCACCCCTGAACCCTTTTTGTATTGGAACTTTCAGTGGGCTAGCCCTTGCTCGTTTAAAGCTATCAGTGATTCACTAAACGGGACCTCCTTTCACCGACTTGCTGAGATTTTTGAACCAATCCCTTCGGCGAGCTCGATCTAGCTCGCCAAAGAGATTCGGCGTCTCGCCAACTAGATCAGCGAGTCTATCTGCAGTTAATTTTTGGTGCTTTGCTATGAATATTTACTAACTTTTCTTCGATGTTTTGCAGATATGGTACAAACAAATCTAGATAGGCCACCCCATAAAAAAGCACGGGGAATTACTATAAATGAAGGGGGATCAAATCCTCCAAAGAAGAAAAGGCAAGAACTCCCATTGGGAGACAAAGGCAAGAGAAATAAGCACACATCTGAGAGAGTGGCTGTTGACACCTGGGATGATTTGTTTGAGCCTGAAGACAAGCAACCTTTGATTTCCTGAAGGTATGAGCTCCAGGCAAGATCTCACCCTACCTCCACCAGAGTTCCTCATGCATCCACACCAGCAGAATCACTGCCAACTGCGGCACCTCTTGTCGCTCCCGTGCCACCAGTCGTTCATGCACCTAGACTCCTCAACAGGTTAAAAGGAGATGGTTTGTGCACCATCCTTGATGAAAAACTACTATCTACTGAGGGTCTGGAAGGCAAGTACCCCAGTGTAACAGAGTTATTACAGTGGCACCAGTTCCAGATTTGCACCAGACCCTGAGGTCCATATATTCCTTCATGGGTCCGTGAGTTCTACATAGCATATGGTGAACTAGTGCCAAAGAGTAAAAAGAAGGCCATTGAGTTCAGACCAGTTAAGTCGGTCACTGTTCGAGGTGTAGAAGTGAACTGCAGTGAGGAGTACATTAATCCTGTATTAGATAGGCCTCCAGGGTCTTCACTCTCATATGATGGCCTGCCTATGACACAAACTCTGGAGGATCTAAAGGGTTGGCTTGCCCTCCTTATTTCTGATACCACTCCTAGGTGGATTGATGCGGGAGTCGAGATCAAGAAGAAGGATTTGAATATAGCTGCCCGTTATTGGTTTGGATTCATCAGTAGTTCACTTATGCCTTCACAAAATGAATCCATCCTCCGACATGCAAAAGCAGCCTGCCTGGGGTCTATCTTATCAAAGAGGTGGCTCGACTTAGGCCTTATCATAGAGCAGGAGATTGCCATGAGAGCCAAGCAGTAGTAGACCTCTTTGCCTTTCCCAGTACTGATCACAGAGTTGTGCCGGCGTGCTGGAATGCCACGGGATGCTGCTAGAGATTTTGATATTATCCCATCCTCCTCCACTAACATCCATCGTATTAAGGCCGAGTATACTAGAGAGGAGGCTGATAGGAGGAGGGCAGCTCCGGTGGACACATCCTCGGAGGTGGATATGTATTCGTTACCTGCAGAAGCGTCTTCGCCTACTCCGGCCTCCGGGCCTTCAGGTACTTCTGCCCCTTCTACTTCTTCACAGGTTTCGGGTACCTCCACATTGTCCCAGCCAGTCAATATTACTCAGGCAATGATCCTGAAGATGGGGCACTTGGCCCATTCAACTGATGTGAGGGTGACCCGACTTGAGAGATCCATCATAGGAATGATTGAGAGTGCCATCCTTGCTGCACTTACCCCCCTCCGAACATCTGCTAATGAGTTGGCTGTGAGAGTCACAACTTGTGAGAGCAGACAGGAGGAGGCCTCCGAGGTTACAGATTTGCAGGCCAAGGTAGCAGCCTTGAGGAAGGACGTAGACTATCTAAAGTCTACCGACTTCATTTCATTACTGAAGGATGCTGATGATGTAGATGTCCCTACGATACCTCTGGCTACCACCGGCGATGTACACCATGATGAGACCACAATGAGTGAGTTGGATGCTGAGACCGATGAGGAGCAGATACATATACAGGAGGAGAGCACATATAGAGACTTTCCGAATCTTGCGGGGATGAGTATGCAGTCGGTGATCTAGACATCACTTACCGATACCTCATTGGCTGCTTCTAGTGCGATTACTGTTCCCTCAGAGGTGACTCCAGGTATTGAGACCCGAGACCAGACAGATGCACCGGGCACTGATGCCCAGACAGATGGAGTGATTACGTAGAAATGATCCCCTATTTACCTCCCTCTCTGTCTTACTTTATTTTACTTTCAGATATTTTCGTTTGCATTTTAGGACAAATGATTTTTGTTTGTGGCGGGGTAAGGCCCACCTTTGTGCATATTAGTTTTGTTTATATATTGGGCTTTGAGCTAAATTCATGTTATACACTGCTTTATGTGGGAGTTTGAGCTTGTGGCTCCTTGCTTTTAATTGTAAATGATTTTTGACCCTTCCAAATTTTTTTCGCCACCTCTTGTATGTGTTGAATGTGGCTGTTCTCTTGCAAATTTGAGTACCGGTTTTGATCAATATCGATGACTCAAATAGTGCTCATAATCGAACATAATGAATGCGCGGCTATGACAAGGTCAATTGAAGTTGCATAGACAATATGTTAACTCTTTGCATCTCGTTGTGACTAGCCAATTATCGAATCGAGTCTCTTGTGATGAACATTGCATACTAGCGAAAGTGTGGAGTCTTGTTTAACTTTGGTGTTAATGCCTTGTGTGATGAGATTACTGTGAACCATGCATGATGACACCTAGAATTCGCCCCGTTGGTCCGGTTGACTAATTGATGCAATTTCTTAAGATGATCTTAGGCAACTTTAAAGAGTGTGAACGATATGAAATTATACCTCTTTTGTGGCTTACCTTGTGACTGTGTGAACCTATTTTGAGCACCTTTTGAGCCTTAGCCTTTTCTTGGAAGAAACTTGACAACATTGCTACCTTTTACTGATCCATTACCCATAATCCTCACGATCTGTGGTTTGTTTGAATAGCCAACTTAGGCCAAAAGCCTAAGTTGGGGGTGTGGTGAAAAGAGAAGGCAAATCAAGTAAATGCAAAGAAGTCCCTTATGCCCATGTTTTGAGAAAAATGAAACCCCCCCATATAAAAAAAAGAGAGAAAAAGAAAAAGTTGTGAAATAAAGTTGTGGAAATACAAAGAAAATGGGGTTCCCAATGACTCATGGAAGATGAATAAGAGGTGACTTTTGAGCTTGAATGAAATTGATAAAGAGAAGGAAAAAAGGTGTTGTTCATATCACATTTCATGAGAATTTTTAGCCTGTAAGCCTAAATGACTATACCATTACCCTCAGCCCCGTTTCAAGCCTTGAAAAGACCTTTTTGATCTTGAATGAGCTGAAGCAAAAGTCGATCGGAAAATAAGGGAAAACCTATGGGTGAAATCATGCATTGTGTTTATTTTTGTGAGTGTGAGTGTTGATCTTGATTCTGGAACTTTAAATGATTGAACCATTATTTGTGAATATGGAATCGTTCTTTGTGTGAGGGCATTCAAATACCTTTGTTGAGCTTGAACTTGCATTTGCAGCAAGTATAGTGAGCTTGAGATTCTTTGGTAATGGTGAGTCACAACTTGAATCTTTGAGTGCACAATTGATCCTTGCACAAGTAAGTTGAGAGTTTTTGTGTGCATTCATGATTGAGTCTTGTGTAGCACTGTTTGAGACATCCTTTTTGAACTGTTGAACTTAAGTTTTACTTGAGGACAAGCAAAAGTTTAAGTTGGGGGTGTTGATGAGTCCACAATTTGGACTCTTTTAGGGCATTATTTTAATGGATTTAGTGTCCTCAAATGCATATTTTGTCCCAAAAACTGATGTAAATCCTTGAGTTTCAGGTATTTGGAGTTAGACACAAAGCATGGACACTATGGAACAAAAAAGAACAAGACAACTGAAAGAACGAAGAAAAGAAGGCCTGAAGATCGCCGAACCAATTGGGCGAGTTGCCGAATGGCCTTGATCTCGCCCAATGTTCCAGTGTGCAAAGTCTTGAAGGACGGTTAAGTGAGGCACTGCCATATCACCCAAAGTTACAGAGCTTGAAGTTGCTGAAGGACAATGCAGAAAGGAGATGAACCAGACCAAAGGGCGGATCGCCGAGTGAATTGGTGATCCCGACTAATTGTGCCGAGTGATCCTTCGCAGCACAATTTTTGACAACTATAAATACCTCTTTGAATTTTTAGTTTAGTATCAAGTTTTACATTTCAGAACTTAGTTTTAGAATTACTCAGTTTTTTTGGAGACAATTTCCTTTAGCTTTGAAGAGTTGAAGATTTTCATTTCCGAAGCAATTGGAAGTTGGTATTTAAGATTCTTCATCCTTGACGTGTGTAAAGATAATATTTATCGTACTCATTTGATGGAAAAAAATTTCAGTATCGGTTTCTATCTCTTTTCTATGTCTAGCTAAAACCCCAATTCTTGGGGTGTGATTTTGTGAATATGGGTTGAATTTATTGTTGGGTATTGCTTATTGATTGTTTATTCGCTGTTTAGAGGTGATTTCGTTCAGTAGTTGTGTTTGAATTAAATGGGGTTGTAGTTGCAATTACAATTTTATCTTCGTGTTTTTTACTTGCTCGATAGAGAAGTTTTAAAACCAAAACTACTGAATCGATAGTTGGTGGTTATTGGGTTATCATGGGTTCAGCTCGAGAGAGTGAATCCTAAACCCTCTCCCACACATTCAGCTCGAGAGAGTGAATGGACTAAGGCGAAGGTTGTGCTTCATTGTCGCTTATTGGTGTTCGAGAGAAACAAATTTGATTCGGGGTAAATTGTTCGAGACTAAAGTCTAGCCTAGTTGCCAATTTGCAGCGAGTTACTATCAATATCATTTACCCGGTTGTGTATTTTAGCCCATATTCCTATCACATCCCAAGAATCCCGTCTCCATATTTGTATTTTCGCTTTAGTTGTCACTTTAGTTGATAATTGCTTACAAAACCCCCTTCGATATTTGACACTTGTGTCACCCTTTTTAATTTATCATGTTTTTACTCGTTAATATCTATAGCTTTAATTAACTTGAACATATTTTTGCTTTTCTATTGATTCTCAATTACAAACCACTCCCTGTGGGAACGATCCCAACCCTTGGTTGGGTTATATTACTGTTGAACGACCGTGGACGCTTAGTATTGGATGAAGCGCCCGGATATGTCAAGTTAGATAGTCATGCATAAAAACCTTGAAAACATGCAAAAAGAGACATTTTAGTTGAATGCATGCAATTTACTGAGTTAAAGCATCATTTTGAAGAAAATGGGAAAGCATAAGTCATAAGCATGTTCATTTCATAAATCATCATGTCATAAGAGAAACATACCATAAGTACCCTCAAAGCATACTTGTGCAATGCATGAATAAGATCCCATAATCCTACCCATGCTAAGTATAGCTCCTTAAGTATCCATAGTTCACAATTCATATCCTTGTTCATAGTGGGAATATACCTTAACTGACATTGACCATTGATGAGTCCACGATTTAGACTCATTTAGGGCTTTATTTGGATAGGTTTAGTGTCCTCAAATGCTTTTTTTGTGCCTATAACTGATGTAAAATCCTTGTTTTCCAAGTATTTGTATTGAGGAACAAAACATGGACACTAGTGGGCAAAAAGGAATAAGGCAGCTGAAAGAACGAAGAAAAGAAGGCATGTTGATCACCTAATCTATTGGGCGAGTTGCCGAGTGGCCAATACCTCGCCTAAAGTTCCAGTGTGCAAACCCTGTAGGAAAAAATCAAGTCGGCAAGAGAAATGAGCAGTCGACGTGTCGCCAAACGGTTCCGCGATGCAGTGTTGGATCACCTAAAGTTACAGAACTTGAGGATGCTGAAGGCCAAAGCAAAACGGAGATAAAACTGACCAAAGGGCAGATCGCCGAGTAGATTGGCGATCCTGACTTACTGCGCCGAATGGTCCTTCACAGCATATTCTTGGCGACTATAAATATTTTTTTTTTGAATTCTTACTTGAGTATCAATTTTCATAATATAGAATTTCTTATCAGCTTTGGAGATAAAACTCTGAGTATTGAGACAATATTTTCCTTAGCTTTGAAGAATTGAAATTTTCCATTTTTGAGAAATTGGAAGTGGGTCTTTGAGATTCTTCAATTTGGACCTTTGTAAAGACGAAATTAATCTTACCCAGTTGATGGAAACACAATCTGGTAACGGTTTCTATCTTTTTATGATGTCTAGCTAAAACCCCATTCTTGGGGTGTGATTATGGGCTGATTTAGCTTATGGGTATTGTTAATTGATAGTTTAAATGTTGTTAAAAGATGATTTCAATCAGTAATTGTGGGTTAATTTAAAGGGTTGTAGTTGCGAATGCAATTCTACCTTCGTATTTTTGGCTTGCTCGAGAGAGAGGTTTTAAAACCAAGATTACTGATTTGATGGTCTGTGGGTATTGGGTTGTCATGGGTTCAACTTGAGAGAGTGAATCCTAAACCCTTTTCCACACATTCAGCTCGAGAGATTGAATGGACTAAAGCGTAGGTTGTTCTTAATTGCTGCTTGTTGGTGTTTGAGAGAAACCAACTTGATTCAGGATAAATTGTTTGAGAGAAAGTTTATCCCCACTAAAGTCTAGCCTATTCACTAATTTACAGCTATTTACTATCAGTTGCAATTACCTATTTGTCTACCTTAGCCTATAATCCAATCATATCCCAAGAAACCGTCTCATTACCTGTTAATTAGTGTTATTTGATGTTGCTGTAGTTGATAATTACAATCACAACCCCACTGTTATTTTACACTTGTGTCACCCTAAATTTTAATTATGTTTTTATTCCTAAATATCTATTCCTATGATTGACTTGAACATATTTGTATTTGGATCTTGAATCTTAAGCACGTACCACTCCCTGTGGGATTCAACCCCAACTCACTTAGTTGGGTTATATTACTGACTAATGATCGTTGGCACTTAGAATTGGAAGAAGTGTCCTGATACGTGAAATCAACCATGTGAGCTTACCATGGAATTCGGTGTTACCCACACCGAAAAGGGTTGTCCTACTTGCCTAAGGTAGAACCAAACTCTTAGCTTAGGTGGATCCACTAGCTAAATAACCTATGGGGGCACATAGTTTATGGGATAAAGAGATTGCTACTACAACCCGCCTTTTCTAGTGGGGGAGCTTCCATCTCAAGAGATACTTTCTAGAGACCCACCCTTTCTAGCGGGGGAGCCTCGATCTTATATTCAATATCCACTCGGTGCTACCTAAGCATAATTCCCATGGTGTACATATTAAGTTTTGACTTAAGTTCATATTCATGGAAGAATGCCTTGACACTCAATCCAACATAATTCATACTATGGCTCATAGATACAATAGGTGATAATAGTCTTTCAACCTTACAATCATTATATTGTGAGAAAACCTTTCACATGATATCATCTTCATACATAAATGTGTACATGAGGATAACCTTCCAACACACAACAACTAGATCATAATCATATTCACTTTACTCTCAAAGTGGTCTTAGAGCATATACATAAACCTCATAATCATGCATAATTCACATATTTTGCCCTTCAAGGACCATAGATCGTATTCCATCGACACATCTAGAATTAATACATTAGACATGGATGATAACATAATTCAAATAGCTCAATTACGACAGGCATAATCTCATAATATCCTTGTTTCATCAATTCACCCACATCACAAGGTCATAAATTGGGAATATGGGGATTTCATGGATTCTTGGGGGATTTCAACATAAAACCATAAAAAATCATCAATTTTATCATACTATGAAGTAATTAAAGCAATAGAATAGTTTTTGAAAAGGAACCCATGACTTGGAGTAAAACCCTAGTCTTTTGGGAAAGTATAAGTTTTGAAATTGAGTTGGGAGGGACTCCATGGATGAAGAATATCCATGGATGAAGGACTACCATACCTTAGTGAAGAAATCCAATGAATTTGAGTGGAAAATCTTGTTCCTTCAACCCTAGCTTCACCTTCCTTCTTCTTCTTCTTCCTTGGAATTCTAGAGAGAGAGTTTTAGGGAAAAATTGGTTTTGATTTGGGATTTAGGAAAATTGAGGAAGATGAGTTAATTTAAGGGTCTTAAATCATTATATAGTTAGTCTAATTTAGTGTAAAATGATGTCACTTATCATTAATTAAAAATGGAAAACTCCATAATGCCCCTAAGTGAAACTGCCAAATAGCATTTCCACGCCGCACCCACGACCCATCACCGTCGGACCGTGGTTGGACTCACGACCCGTGCTGGTGAACGTGGTCTGGGGTTCAAAGACCTGGTTTCTGGGGCCTCCATCCACGACCCCTCACCTACGGGGTGTGGGTGGACCAACGGGGAGTATGTCCCCCATTCGTAGGTCACTACCAGGGAAATTCCTAGGGTCTCCCTCAAAGACCCATGGTTGGTCCTTGGGGTTCGTACCTTGATGTTCTAACACGAAACCCTATATGTTTATGTACGGGGAGGTATGTTTACGACTCTAACTCTCATGTTAAGTTCTAATTTAGCCTACTAGTTTCTGGAGTGTTACAATATCTCCCTCTTGGGAACATTTGTCCTCGAATGACGATCTAGATACCTTATGGAATTAAAGACTCAAAACTAGCAGCCCAACATACATGAAACATCAAAATAATGCACAATTCAAAGGAGGAAACTTCAACTCCAAATCAAACCTAATCAATGCAACACAAGGAAGTATGAAATACATCTAACAACCCATTATGCATGCAACTCAACATTTCTCATATTCATAAGAGGAACTACCCTCTCCAACTAAAAGCATGCTCAACAGAATATAATGGAGCCAATATGCAATTACTCTCATAAGCATACTAAAGCATTTTCACCAACTCATCTCATGAAGTCATATAGGAAATCCATACTAAATGCACAACAACATGAGGAACGTAAATCATGAAAACTCATTTTATTAGTAAACATGAATTTTATCAAGAACATGCATAACATAAGGATATCATGGGAAAGCACACATACCACACATGACTCCCAAAACACTAAAACTCAAGAGGAACTACTTACCTCAAGTTTGAATAGGAGTAGACGGAAAAAAATGAGGATATCGAGACTTCATATCGGCCTCGGCCTCCTAAGTAGCACCGTCAACTAAATGATTTCTCCATAGAACCTTCATGGAAGCTATTTCCTTGTGTGTTAATCTCTTGACTCGCCGGTCTAGGATCTCTTTCGGAACCTCTTCATATGAAAAACTTTTGTCAACTCCCAACCCTTCTAGGGGAATGATGGATGCCGAATCTCCAATACACTTATTAAGCATAGAATCATGAAATAATGGGTGGACCAGAGCCAACTCATTTGGCAAATCCAACTCATATGCAACTTTCCCAATTCGTTTCAAAATTTGGTATGGGCCCACATACCGAGGACTAAGTTTACCCTTCTTGCCAAACCTCATCACACCTTTCATAGGTAAGATTTTTAGATAGAGCCAATCATTCACTTTAAATTCTAGATCCCTTCTTCTCACATCGGCATAAGACTTTTGTCTACTTTGAGCCGTTCTCAACTTGTCTCTAATAAGTTGAACTTTCTCAATAGCTTCATAAACCATTCGGGACAAATAAGAGAAATTTCACCTACCTCAAACCAACCAACTGGAGACCTACATCTCTTACCATACAAGGCTTCAAAAGGAGCCATACCGATACTTGAGTGATAGCTATTATTGTAGGAAAACTCTATTAAAGGCAAGTGGTTATCCAAATTACACTTGAAGTCTACAACACATGCCCTTAACATATCCTCTAATGTTTGGATGGTACGCTCCGCTCGCCCATCGGTTTGGGGATGAAAAGCCGTGCTAAGACTAACCTTAGTACTAAGCCCTTTTTGGAATGACTTCCAAAAGTGTGAGGTAAATTGAGTACCCCGATCCAAAATAATAGACAAAGGGACCCCATGCAACTTCATTATCTCACTTATATACAACTTGGCATAGTCTTTCGCCGAATGAGAAACCTTGACGAGGATAAAGTGGGCTGATTTTGTCATTCGATCTATAATGACCCCAAATAGAATCATGTTGCCTTTGGGTGCAAGGCAAACCCACAATAAAATCCATATTCATTTATTCCCACTTTCAAGTAGGAATTTGTATATTTTGGGATAAGCCTCCCGGCCTTTGATGCTAAACCTTAACTTGTTGACAATTCAGACATTTGGTTACAAATCCCGTGATATCTTTCTTCATTCCGTTCCACCAATAGACTTCCCATAGATCACGGTACATCTTAGTGGCTCCCGGATGAATAGAATATCGAGAATTATGAGCTTCCTCTAGAATTTGTTCCCTCAAACCATCAATATCCAAAATACATAACTGACCTTGGTACCTAAGCACCCCATCTCCCCCTTGGGAAAAAGCCTCAATGGACTTTTTGATTACCGACTCTTTCAACTCAACTAATATAGAATCAAGGTCTTTTTAAAGTTCACATCCATCACAAAGGACGATTCAGAACCATTATGGACCATGACACCACCCTTGGTGTAATCCACTAGTTGAACACCTAGCCGAGCCAACCTATGCACATCATGAACCAATTCTTCTTTTCATCCTCTACATGAGCCACACTACGCATGGACAATCTACTAAGAGCATTCACTACCACATTAGCATTGTTGGGGTGATAAAGGACACTCAAGTTATAGTCCTTCAATAATTCTAACCACCTCCTTTGGTGAAGATTCAAGTCCTTTTGACTAAACATATATTGTAAGATCTTGTGATCGGTAAACAGATCAATATGCACCCCGTATAGATAATTCTTCCATATTTTTAAGGCAAACACAACCGCCGCTAACTCAAGGTCATGGGTACGATAATTCTTCTCATGGACTTTAAGTTGCCTTGAAGCCTAGGCAATCACCTTACCATTTTGCATAAGCACACATCCCAACCCAACTCTAGAGGCATCACAATATACCACAAAACCATATGTACCCTCTGGTAAGGTCAACACCGGAGCGAAAGTAAGTCTATCTTTCTACTCTTGGAAACTCTTCTCACAAGCTTCCGACCATACGAACTTAGCTTTTTTTTTACTTAAGGCCATCGAAGGAGAGGCAATGGAAGAAAAACCCTCAACAAATCTCCTATAATAACCAGCCAATCCCAAGAAACTTCTAATATCTGTCGGTGATAAGGGTCTAGGACAACTCTTGACCACATCCGTTTTCTTAGGATCTACCTCAATACCCTTACTTGACACAATATGACCAAGGAATGCTACGGACCTTAACCAAAATTCACACTTGTTAAACTTTGCAAAACGTTGATGGTCCTTAAGAACTTGCAATACAATTCTAAAATGGTCCACATCTTCATTCTCACTCCTTGAATAAATCAAAATATCATCGATAAACACTATTACAAGCATGTCAAGATATTGTCGGAATACTCTCTTCATTAAGTCCATGAACGCCGCCGGAGCGTTAGTCAAACCAAAGGACATTACTAGGAACTCATAATGACCATATCTTGTTCGAAAAGCTGTCTTGGGAATATCAAACCCTCTCACCCTCAATTGGTTATAACCCGAACAAAGATAAATCTTAGAGAAATAACTAGCCCCTTGAAGTTGGTCAAACAAGTCATCAATTCTCGCAAGAGGATATTTATTCTTGATGGTCACTTTATTCAATTGACGATAATCAATGCAAATTCTAAGAGACCCATCCTTCTTTCTAACAAACATCATCGGAGCACCCCATGGAGAGATACTCGGTTGAATAAAACCCTTGTAGAGCAAATCCTTTAGTTTCTCTTTCAATTCCTTTAACTCCGCCGGAGCCATTCTATAAGGAAGAATAGAGATAGGTTGCGTATCCGGAAGGACGTTAATACCAAAATCTATTTCCTGCTCGGAAGGAATATCGGTCAAATCATCGGGAAAAACTTTTGGAAACTCATTAACTACCGGGACCGACTCAAGAGAAGGGGTTTCAGAATCTACATCCCTCACCTTAACAACTTGGTAAAAGCAACCTTTCGAATCATATTTCTAGCTTTAAGGTAAGGCACAATTTGACCTCTAGGCGTAGAATTTCCTCCTTTCCACTCTAAGATAGGCTCATCCGGAAATTGGAATCTAAATACTCGAGTCCTACAATCCACAGAGGCGTAACATGTATGCAACCAATCCATACCCAAAATCACATCAAAGTCTAACATGTCTAACTCCACTAAAACCACCAAAGTAACTCTATGAGACAAGGAAATAGGACAACTTCTATAAACTTTCCTAGCTACCACAGAATCACCAACCGAGGTAGAGACCGAAAAAGGTTCTACTAACAATTCAGGGAGTATTTCAAACTTCATGGTCACAAAACGCGTCACAAAGGACAAAGTAGAACTGGGATCTAATAAGGCATATACATCAATAGAAATGACTTATAACTTACCGGTCATCACATCTGGGGAGCTCTCTTGGTCACCTTGGGATTAAAGGGCATAAAAGAGGGTTTGCTTTGGGGCATTGGAGTTTGAACCGCTTGGAGGAGCTTGCTTGCCTTCTTTCCCTTTGGCCGAAAGTGTTGGGCAATTCCTCAATTGATGACCACTCTTACCACATCCGAAACAAACACCCGTACCGGCTAGGCATTTCCCATCATGTTTCTTCCCACATTTTCCACAATTAGCCCTATTCATATAAGAGTCACCTCCATTACCTCCTTGAGGTTTTGGGTTAGACACCCTATCCTTATTGAACCTTGGGGAAGCATTAGAGGAACCTTGGTTGGAAAACCATTGTTTGAACTTTTGTCGACCTTGTTCATCGGACCTAACATTGGAGAAATTCCTATCACCGGTTCTAGCTCTCTTCACCTCTCTATTATTTTCCTTGAGTTTATCTTATTCCATCTGTTGGGCATGCACCATGAGAGGTGAAATATCAATACTTGGGATAAACATTGCTATACGACATTCTTTGACTATCATGTCGAACACTCCCATCACAAATTTATTCATCTTAGCCCTTGAATCCGCCATCACAGTTGGAGCATACTTGGATAATTGGGTGAACTTAAGAGCATACTCTTTCAAACTCATACTTCCTTGACGATGGTTAATGAACTCTTGCATCTTTGCTTCCCTCAAATCTAAGGGAAAGAATCTATCAAGAAATGTTGATTTAAACGATTACCATTCCACTGGTCCCGCTCTTACGGGTCTTTCATCCTTCCATTGTTCATACCAAACTTGAGCCACATCTTTCAATTGGTAGACAGCTAACTCCGCCTTCTCTTGTGGAGACACTCCCATAATATCAAGTACATTATAAAACTCATCAATAAGCCTTTGTGGATCCTTTTCCACTTTGGAGCCATGAAATTCATGAGGGTTCATTCTAGCAAAATCCCTCACTCTAGAAGCCGCGGAATTCATATTAGGGTTCACCGGAGCTACAACCTCTCTGTTTGCTTGGGACGTCATAGCTTGGGCTTGAGTTGTTACGTCTTGAGCTTGAGCCGTCATGTCTTGGGCCAACATTTGGAAAGTCGTCCTAATCTCCACATCCGACATAGTTGAGGATTGATCAGAGCTTGAGGAACTTGAGGAGGAGCTCCTTCATTCATATTGTCTTCCTTTATTCTTCTTGCATTAGCCCTTCATGTATTCATATCCTGAAGACATGAGAGAAGGATTAGGAGAGGGACTTTATAGAGTTATACTACCCCCTAGATGTAACAAGGCACATAGAACCCCGGAAGGCACCATGTAAGCCACTTAGCATATCATAACATAAGCATAGAACAATAAAGAGAAGAAACACATTTCAAGTCCAACAATCTTTATAAAGGAAAACGGAAGTCTAGACTTATCTCAATTAGCCATCTATTACAATACTTGAATCAAATAGGGTCACAGCCCATACAAAATAATCTGAAAATAGAAATAGAAGAATGAAACTCAAAGTGAACTCCCATCCTCGAATTATGAGGACTCACCACAATCAAGGAGAATAGTCTAATCCAAGCTTGAACCCAATGACGACCGCCTTAAGAACCGGACCCTACACTAGGGAAAAGTATAGAAAAATATGGGTTACTACAAAAATGCACTAAGTATGATAGTCATGCATAAAAACCTTGAAAACATGCAAAAGGGGAAATTTAGGTTAATGCATGCAATTTAATAAGTTAAAGCATCATTTTGAACAAAATGGAAAAGCATAAGTCATATGCATCTTCATTTCATAAATCATCATGTCATAAGAGAAACGTACTGTTGCGTCCAAATCACACACGCAAGTGCATGTGATCGTTCTAGTATTAAAGTGACTCTTTTTAAGAGCCGGGTATCGTACCCACTGGGACTTACGCTTAGAATTACTTAACTTATCTAACTTTCAGCTAAACACAAGGGTATTCTAGATTTCCAAAGTGATTTAGTTTCTACTTCTAAGATTATAACAAAATGTAACAAAAGTGATTCAATTTAAGGGTTCAAAAACAGTGATTGGGTAAAGTCTAGGGCTGCAACTTTTATCAGGAATCATGCAATCAATATCATTTATATGGGTAATTATCAACTATCGAATCAATGAATCACAGGGTTAAATGTATGATCATGATCTCCCGACCTCTAATCGCCTACGATAAATAACACCCTAACTACATCGTTGAGCGGGGATAAGATGGATTAAGTACCGAGAATTATGATTTCTTCATGTATGGTGACCCAAACATGGTTTCTAGGTATATCTCTATCCTATATACAAATTAACCCTAGTTATTTATAATTAATCATACTCCTTATGTCCCACGTTCTATCCTCTTATTCCTCTCCCGAGTTCAATTTGGACAATGTATTTATTTCAATGGTGATCAGTCACGAAATATGGAAAGCAAGAACATAAGAAAGATTCATATGATAATTGACATTAACCCAATAACAAAATCAATATATTACAATCATTCTGTAGCCATAGCCCTAGAACTAGGGTATTTAGCTAGTCATAATCCAAGAATCGATCAAACAATGCTCAAATAACATACAAAGATCGAAAGTAAAAGAGTTTAGGAAAGAACCCTAAAAATGGTGAAAACGTTCTCCCAAGTCGTTATTCTTCAAAACCAAGAAAAAGAATAATTAATAAAATAAAATAATGACCTATTTATACTAAAAGTCAAAACGACCAAAAACTGGAGCAAAGGGCGCGACGCGAAGAGGTTTTAAATATTTGATTCCAGGCACAATAGCCTTCTCCGCGACGCAGACACTCCACGGAGTGCTTTGCTTCTGTTGACTCTCGTGAGTTAATTTAAGACCCCCTGTCTGCGACGCGGAGAGGATACGATAGTGCCTTGATCTTATTTACTTCCTCTTTCTTCCATGCTTCTTTGTTTCCTTTAATCTTCTGTGTTCCCCATTGTCCATTTTCGTGCTCGTTTCTCTTCTTAAGCTTACCTACACAACTAATCATGTTGGTTAGCTTATAAATAGACAAAAGACTCAATATAACTATAAACGAACACATATTGAATTCAAACTAAGCTTAAATGTGGGCATAATTAGCTTTCTAGGCATATAAATATGCATAAGATCACTACCCCACACTTAAAGCTTTGTTCGTCCTCGAACAACTTACTAACTACTCCTAGACCTAGACTTATTACTATGGTATTTATGCATCCACTACTATCTTCCAAAGATCTGTACCCAATTAACACAAGCATGTTTTTATTTAGAATATGCATGACCTCTGTAATTGACTTGACAACTTTTAGCAACCAACGCATTCAACAACATGTGCACCATTACATATCACCTATCCTTCATACAACAAGTTCCCCTCACTCCAAAGAATAGTCCACACACTCAACTCAACAAATTGAATATCCTTTAAGGACTATGCAAACAAGGTACACTCTCACTCAACAACAACATCAAACATGTATGCACTGAGAACCATAAGCTTGCCCATTATGTACATCTCTACTAATAAAGTGTGTTATGCTCAAAATCAAACATGACTTGTTCTGGTTGTAATGTAGGCTTTAGGTAAGGGAGGATTCATTTAGATAAAATTAGTGACTTATCCTCCCTAATGCATTGTTTTCAACTTTCCTCTTACATTCACAACTTTTTCTTTTTGTTAGACCCCTCCTTTTTCATAGGTTTCCACTAGTGTTACCAACCTTCCCTCTATTTCTTATTTGCCCCTTTATTTTTTTTTATTTTTTTTACACTCAATAATAGCCACCCTTGCCTTAGATATTTCTCTCAAGTTAAGGTGCACAATGCCCTTGTAAGGGCCAGGGCCATCATTAAGGTAAGCACTAAGTTAGCCACCTTCAACTTACGTTTTTAACCTTAGTCAAAGTGCACAATGTCCCAAGAACCAGGGCCAATCTCATATTCATTCTCATGGGGTATACAATTACCTCCTCTTTTCACTCTTCCCCAAACCAACTACACAATTCCACCATATTTACTCTTTCCGCTATTTTCACTTTTCCTCCTAATACAATGCATTAAGGATTTGGGATCAAAGCTAACGGTATCAATAAAAAGGGATTCGGCTTCATTATGTGGGTTAGAACAAAGTCAAGGCTAAAAAGGCTCAATTAGGCTATACTAGGGATATTCTTTCTGAACAGGCTACAATTCAAGACAATTCAAAGAAAGCATGTTATCATCTTTTAAGCACAATAACACTTGTATTTCGCTTCAATAACAACCTGGGCAAGTTCTAGACTCAGATGCATTCATGGATATCATCCAAAACTCACCGCTCATGGCACAAGTTATACTTAGAATGGATCAGTCACAACACACAATCATATCATGCACAAGGTTCAGATTAAGCTTAGGCTGCACATTCAAATCATATACAAGAATTCAACTGCATTCATACATCAATTTCAACCATGCTTTTCATACATATTCCTTTCAGACTTTCAGCTTCAGCACAACCAAGCCTAAGACTCAATGACGAAATTGCCCTTAAGACAGTCTTCATCCATCTATCATTGGGTAGCTAGACTCAACTATGAATACAGACTCAATTCCATAAAGAAAAAATCTTTTTGTATTTTGTACGGTTCAAAGGGACTATCCTTGGCCAAAGAACCAAAAACAACCTCCAAGGAACCCAAAATAAAACAAACCAAAGACAAAACAGACTCAAAAAATGTTCAACAATAGAAATATATGTACTGATTAGATATGTTTGTCACCCTCACCCCACACTTATACAATAGCACTGTCCCCAGTGCTTTACAAAAAAAATCAGAATAGTTCACAAGGTAAGGTGAAAACACTCCCTGATCAGTCTTCCATTGCATCGCCCCCGTCGACCTCATCATTCGCCTGTGCGGGGTCTATCTCCTCCTCAGAGTCAGAATCCACATCTGAGCCAGTACACATGTTCTCCTCTCATCAGTCGAAATATCATTCTTGATCGGCTCCCGAAACTCAGGACCAATGCCAAGTAGTGCCCTGGCATGGTCATTCAGAGGGTAATGCCTCTCGATGTCGCCCAACTACATATCAGTAGAAGCATGACAGCCATTCTGGTGTCTTGGCATCTCCAGGCCGTACATCCTCTCCATGATAAGACCATCACTCATATGGCGCTCAACCGTGGTGAGAGTCGGACCAAACTAAGTGTTAGGCCCTTGGTCTGAGTAATGTCCACCGATGCTGGATATAGAAGAGCCATGTAGTCCAACTGTTCTTCAAGGACACCTGCATCACGACACATCTTGGTAATCAGACCACCAAAAGCATATATGTGCCCTTTGTGAACCTGGGCCTTTCGCATAGAAGACTTTACAATAGCTCCAATGTTCAGCTCTATGCTGGTCATCAAGGCATATACCAAGCACACTATATCACGAGTAATATCAGTGTAATATAGGCCTATTATCAGACAGTTCATAAACACCTTCAGCCAAACACATATCTCCCGAAACATGTGAGCGTAGGGAAGAGATTGATGATATCTCTTCCCACTGTGCTTAGTCCATTGAGCTATGGACTGTGACCCACACAGAGTGTGTCGGATGGCCTGGTATGGGGGGTGTATGTTCAGCCCTGTCAGCACCAGTGAGTCTGTGTCCTGCATAGTACCCAATATATCATTTATACGTGTGGGTGTGATGGGCACATTCCTTCCTCTCACTGTCACATAATGGGATTTGGCTTCAGGCGCCCAGTTGGCGTAAAATCCCGGACCATGTGCAAGTTGCACTCCTCTGGTTCAGCAAAGATGAACTCCATACCTAGCTCCTAATCCGCCTCAGGATCTGTGGGAACTCACATGCTAGACTGTCCCTATCGATACACACATCCGAGAAATATGAAGCCTCAGTGTGTTTCTTATACCAAGCCTTCCCTTCTTTGGTTACAACCTTAGCTCCAAATCGCCTAGTTTGGCCTCTCGGGACCGCATGTGCTAGTGGAACATTCCCACTTCGAGAACGTTTTTTCTGGCTTGATGTGGCTACTTCTTTGCTGGATCTTCTTGAACTTGACATGATGACCTGCAAACATATAGACAAAGGTCAGGACCAATGACTATAAAGTAATGAGAAAAATATGGGTGGTGTGCGCACACCACCCCACACTTAGTTCAATGCAATCTCATCTTAGGTACTCAGACTTCCCAAAAATGACCAACAACATACTCAAGTAATTACCAAGTTCATCAAACCGGATAGGCATCACAACATCAGTGACAACCACACAACAATTAAGGAGTGTTACTCAAGACTTCACACAAACAAGATAGACCCTTGAATACACACTATCACCCAGCCAACATCGCCTAGCAACAATAATCCTTCACGCATTGTTCGCCAAAATAGTATCTACTCAAGAATTTGACACTATAGGTATCCAATTTGCAAGGAGAGCATCTTTAAGTACATATTAAACCTTCACTAGTCGAGGCAGTCAAACCCCCATACTACCTCTAAATTCAAGCAAACTAACTCAATTCACTTCAACCTCTACATCAATCATTACCCATTCTGACATTATCTGTCACCAGCATACATAACCCACATATCTTTACCCCATGCTAGAACAACAACAATGAACATTAAGTGATTTTTACTCAAGAATTCGAAATCACCTATAACCACAATATCGCCCAACGCATTAACATATGATTAACCAAGGCACATTACACTCAAGGAATCGAGCATACCCATAAACAAATTGACAAACATTCCCATATACTATACCCTATCAATTCAACCCAAGAATTATGCAGCAATGTATTTCTACTCAGACATCGAAACACACATAGACCAACACGAAACACACGATATTGACAACAGAAAACACACTTCCCAAATCCCCAAAAGTCAAGCAACCAACAACCCATGGTAAGACATCTTCAACCTTTCCCAAAATCGCAAGAACAAAACAAGAGCACATACCTGGCTACGCGGAGTTGCATAAAAATGGAGAAGAGCAATGAGGGTGTAGCTGCACGATATGGAACTACATGAAGAAATCGTAGGGGTGAAGGGAAGGGAGAAAATCGTGATGAATATAGTGAAAAGGGGAAATGATGGGCGAATTAGGGGGAGAAATCGAGGTTAAAAGGGTTGGGGTCAGGTAATTTCCAAAGAAAATGGGTAAAACCCAGTTATTTAATGAAAAATGAAAATTACTCACTTGGGGTGCGACGCGGGGTGGGCACGGAGTCCACTGGAAATTAAATTCCAGGCGAGGCCAATATTTGGCCCTTGCTCTGTGTCGCGGGGATAGCACGGTCTTGCCTTCTTTTTGACGTAAAACTAACTTACCATTGAAATCAAAATTCTAGGTCCCCTCCACGACGCGCCCAGTACACAGAGTCCTCTGCCTCAAATGGTATCACGCGAGGTAAAATTTTGCCCCGCCTCCACGATGCGCTCCCTACACGGAGTTGACTTGGGAGAAATTTCTTCATCCTGCATATTATCAACTCATTACCCATTAGTAGAAACATGATGGGTTGCCTCCCATCTAGCGCCTTAGTTTTGGTAGTGGCACGATGCATATTTTTGTATTTTTCTGAATATATCAATTTTTTTTCTAATTCCTAAGAACTAAAATAACAAAGCAAAATCAAATAAAGCCTATATATTACAAGGGGTCATGGGTTGCCTCCCGTGTAGCACCTGATTTAATGTCGCGGCATGACCCATCTAATGACTCATTCGTTATTCAATGTGAGCGCTTCAAACTGAAGATTCACATCATTCCCGAAATAGTGATTGACCCTTTGACCATTCACAAGGAAAGTACAGCTTTTATCCTTGTTTCTTAACTCCACAACACCATGTTAGGTCATCCTCACCACTTCAAAAGGGCCACTCCACTAAGATCGAAGCTTTCTGGGGAACAACTTCAACCTTGAATTGAATAGAAGCACTAGTTGACCAGGCTCAAAGGTGCGCGACACAATATGTTTGTCATGCCACCTCTTGGTCTTCTCTTTATACAGCTTAGCATTTTCATAGGCGTGGAGCCTAAATTCTTCCAACTCGTGCAGATGTGTTATTCTCTTTTTACCGGCTTACTCAGCATCCAGATTTAGCGTCTTGATTGCCCAATATGCTTTATGCTCCAATTCAGCTGGTAGGTGACAAGCTTTCCCAAAGGAGAAGTCCCTATCGGTGTCTTGTATGCAGTCCGGTACACCCACAAGGCATCATCTTGCTTGTCAGCCCAATCTTTTCTTTGGGCATTCAAAGTCTTTTGGAGGATCTGCTTGACCTCCCTATTCGACACTTCAACTTGCCCACTAGTTTGGGGATGATATGTTGTAGCCACTTTGTGTCTCACTCCATATTTGGCTAACAAATTATGCACTGAATTATTAATAAAGTGTGTACCTCCATCACTGATCATACCCCTTGGAGTTCCAAACCTGGTGAAGATGTGTTTCCGGATGAACTTCACAACCACTTTTGCATTATTGGATGGTAGTGCAACTGCCTCTACCCACTTAGACACGTAGTCCACTGCGACTAGGATGTATTGATTACCACGGAACGATGGGAATGGTCCCATAAAGTCTATTCCCCAGACATCAAAGATCTCAACCTCCAGTTTATTGCTTAATGGCATCTCATGCCTCCTCGAAATGGTGCCCATCCTCTAACACTGATCACAACCTTTCACAAACAAAACAACATCTTTAAACAGAGTAGGCCAAAAGAAACTAGATTCGAGTACCTTATGTGCAGTTCATTCGCCTCCGTGGTGTCCATAATATGGTGAAGATTGACAACTCTCCAACACTTGTGTCGCCTCCTGCTCAGCTAGACATCTTCTCATCATCTGATCAGGTCCCTGCTTGAATAAGAAAGGCTCATCCCATATATAGAAGTGTGCATCATACTTCAGCCTCTGCTTCTGATGTGTTGAGGCCTCAGGTGGAAACAAACCACTCACCAGAAAATTCACAATATCAGCCTACCAAGGCACTTGAGCAATGTCCAAAGCAAGAAATTGCTCATCAGGAAGCTCTTCATGAATCTTCCCCTTATTCTTCACATGAGTTGAATGCTCCAGTCTGGACAGATGATCAGCTATTTGGTTCTCAGTTCCCTTCCTGTCCCTTATCTCAAGACCAAACTCTTGTAGTAGCAGAATACACCTAATCAGTCTCGGCTTGGCATCCTTCTTGTTAAGCAAATATCGAATTGCAGCATAATCAGTGTAGACTATAGCTTTGGTTCCCACCAAGTATGATCTAAACTTATCAAATGCGAACACTAATGCCAGCATCTCTTTTTCAGTCACAGTGTAATTCGATTGAGCTGCATCAAGTGTCTTGCTCGCATAGTAGATGGAATGGAACATCTTCTCTTGTCTCTGCCCAAGTACTGCCCCAACCGCTATGTCACTGGCATCACACATAAGCTCAAATGGAAGCTCCCAATTTGGAGCAATCAGAATAGGAACTTCAATCAACTTCGTTTTCAGTAGCTCGAATGCCTGCAAACACTTTTCATCAAACACAAACTTCATCTCTTTCTCTAACAGGCTGCACATAGGTCTTGCAGTCTTAGAGAAGTCCTTGATGAATCTCCTGTAGAACCCAGCATATCCCAAGAAACTTCTAAATCCCTTTACTCTGATGGGAGGTGGCAGCTTCTCAATAACTTCCACTTTAGCCTTGTCAATTTCCAGCCCACTTTTGGAGATTTTGTGCCCCAACACAATGCCTTCTCAAACTAGGAAGTGACATTTCTCCCAGTTTAGCACCAGATTTGTTTCTTCACACCTGGCAAGAACTCTGTCAAGATTAGTCAAGCAAAGTTCAAAAGACTCACCAAACACCGAGAAGTCGTCCATGAACACTTTCACAAAATCCTCCACCACATCATGGAAAATTGCCATCATACATCTTTGAAATGTGGCTGGGGCATTCCACAAGTAGAATGGCATGCGCTTGAACGCATCCATGCCATACGGGAAAGTGAATGTAGTCTTCTCCTGATCTTTTGGTGCAATGATGATCTGATTATACCCTGAATAACCATCAAGGAAACAGTAGTATTCCTAACCTGCCAACCTATCCAACATTTGATCAATGAAAGGTACTGGATAATGGTCCTTTCTGGTGGCATCATTCAACTTTCTGTAATCCATGCAGATCCGCCACCCAGTTACTGTTCTTGTGGGGATCAACTCATTCTTCTCATTTGTTACCACCGTCATTCCCCTCTTCTTGGGCACACACTATACTGGACTTACCCATTTGCTGTCTGACATTGGGTACACAATCCCTACATCCAGCCACTTGATTACCTATTTTCTCACCACATCCTTCATCAATGGGTTTAGTCTCCACTGATGATGTGCACTCAGCTTATGCCCTTCCTCCATGTATATTTTATGCATGCACATCGTGGGACTAATTCCATGGATGTCGGACATTTTCCACCCCAAAGTTGTTTTCCTCTTTTTTAAGATGATTAATGCTGCTTCCACCTGTTCATCAGATAATGCTGCAGACAAAATAACTGGTAAAGTTTTATCTTCACCTAAAAATACATACCTGAGGTGGCTGGCAGAGCTTTTAGCTCCAGCTTGGGTGCTTCTTCAATGGAGGGCTTGGGTGGAGGACCCAACACCCTATTTAAAGGCTCCCATCGATCTCCAAATGTACCCACAAGTGCCACATCAAGAAATTGCACAATTTCCTATGCCTCAGCATCCCCATAAATATCATCCCCCACTAACACTCGCTCTAGAGGGTCCTTAAATGCAATGTAGCGAGCTTCTGCCTCAAGATCTATCACAGTTATGGCAGACAACTCTTCATACACAGCTGGCAGTTTTAAAGCTTTATACACATCGAAAACCTCCACCTTATCATGGGACCGCATAGTGAGTTGCCCAGCTGCTACATCTACCATCGCCCTCCTAGTAGCCTAGAAAGGTCTTTCAAGGATGAATGGGACCTTAGGGTCTGGCTCAAAGTTCAGCACAACAAAATCTACTGGGAAAATCAATGATCCCACTTGCACTAATACATCCTCTACAACACCCTCAGGCCTAGCTACAGATATATCAGCCAACTATAAGATAATGGTAGTAGGTTTAGGACTACCCAACCTCAGCTTTTTGTACAAAGAAGTCGGCATCAAATTTATACTAGCTCCTAGATCACACAATCCTCGCGCATGAATGCTCTTCCCTATAGTGATTTGAATCGTAAAGCTACCCGGATCTTTCAATTTAGTAGGCAACTTATTTTGGATTCTAGAGCTGCACTCTTCAGTAAGTGCAACAGTCTCATACTCTGTCAGTCTCCTTTTATTCGCCACAATCTCCTTCACATATTTTGCATATCTGGGTATACCCTGCAAAACATCTACCAATGGAAAGTTAATGTGAACTTGTTTCAAAAGAGAGAGGAACTTACCAAAACATTCATCCTCCTTCTGTTTCTTGAACTTTTGAAGGAACGGAGGAGGTGGTTTCACAATTGGTTGCACTATTTCTTCTTATGCAACAACTTCACCCTCCTTGGGTTCACTCTCTTTATTCACAGAATCAGTGTTTCTTTTCTTAAGAGCTAACTCCTCCAATTGTAAACCACTGCGAGTACCTACTGCATTTATTTGCTTGGGATTTGGGTCAGTATTACCCGACAAACCTCCTTATGGTCGTGAGTTCTGGGCACTAGCCAGCTGCCCGAATTACTTCTCCAAATTCTATATAGCTAACTGATTGTTTCTTGCATCAGCAGCTAATTGGGCTTGATCAGCCATAATCTATTTCAGCATCTCCTTCATGCTAATGTTTCCAGATTGTTGTTTAGGTTGCTCCCATTGCTGTTGTTGGTACCCCTGTGTATTTCCTTGGGGTCTATATTGATTCTGGCCTTGACCCTGGTTTTGATTTCCACCCCAAGAAAAGTTCGGGTGGTTGCGCCAACTTGGTTAATAAAAGTTCCCATAATTCTGCTGGCCTCCTCCTCGCTGGGCATTGCCTACAAAATTAACAGAGTCCAGGTTTGCACCACATACCTCTGCGTTATGGTCACCACCACTGCAAATCTCACAACAAGATGGTGGTTGTTGAACTACATTTACCTGTGTGGGCTGTTGTCCCAATGCTAGATTGTTGAAATGGGTGTTCATCATATTCTGCATAGTAGCAATCTGTGCAGTCAAGGTAGTCATAACATCTACCTCTAACATACCTGCAGTTTCCTGAATCACGGGTTTCATTCCTCCTCCATTCCATTCAGGGTTGCCCTGCTAGATCCTGTTCAGCAAGGAGAATAGTTCAACATATGTCTTCTCCAAAGCTTGACCACCTGTAGCTAAATCAAGTAGAATCTTGGTGTTAGGCTCCAGTCCTTCAATGAAGGTATGGACCAACACCTCATTAGATTGATGATGATGAGGGCAACTCATCAAAATTGATTTAAACCTGTCCCAAGTTTGGTACAAGTTTTCTCCAACTTTCTGCCTAAAGCTCAAAATTTCACTCCTCAACTTAGTTGTTTTTCCAGATGGAAAAAATCGGATGAGGAACTTCTGTGCTAGATCATTCCAAGTGGTAATTGAGTTTGCGGGCTCTGAGTTTAACCATCTTTTTGCTTCCCCAAGCAGAGAAAAAGGGAATAAAGTGAGCCTCACATAATCCACATTCACTCCAGCTGAAGTGTACGTATCACTAATCTCTAGGAAATTTTGAATGTGAACAGTTGGATCCTCGTGCGGCAAACCAGTGAACTGCCCATTAGTGTGCAATAGTTGCACCAAACTCTGCTTCAATTCAAACATTCCACCAGCTTCAGGTTTTTGAATACATGATGTCACATTAGTGGGACGTGGGATTGCCATATCTCTTACTCTCAACTCAGCCATTATTTCAGGTTCTTCTTCCTCAACTCTTGATGCTGGAGATGTTGGTTCACTAGCAGCAAGAGGGACCGGATAAGTAAGTCGTCTTTTCCTTCTCCTGTAGTGAACAAACCTTTTCGGTTCAGCTAGAGGAGATACCAATCCTTGATCATCGTCTAGTTTGAAACTTCAGATTAACCTGCAATAATGAATTTCTAAGATCAAGTTATCAACACTTGCTTTTTAACTTCAGAAATCAAAAAATTCAGATAATTTCTAATTCTAAACTACCCGACAGCGGCACCAAAAACATGTTGCGTCCAAATCGCACACGTAAGTGCACGTGGTCGTTCAAGTATTAAAGTGGCTCTTTTTAAGACCCGGGTATCGTACCCACAGGGCCTTATGCTTAGAATTACTTAATTTCTCTAACTTTCAGCTAAACACAAGGGTATTCTAGATTTCCAAAGTGATTTAGTTTCTACTTCTAAGATTATAACAAAATGTAACAAAAGCGCTTTAATTTCAAGGATTTAAAAATATTGATTGGGTAAAGTCCATGGCTGCAGCTTTTATCAGGAATCATGCAATCAATATCATTTATATGGGTAATTATCAACTATCTAGTCAATGAATCACAGGGTTAAATGTATGATCATGGTCTCCCGACCTCTAATCGCCTATGATAAATAACACCCTAACTACATCGTTGAGCGGGGATAGGATGGATTAAGTACCAAGCATTACAATTTCTTCCTCTATGGTGACCCAAGCATGGTTTCTAGATATATCCCTATCCTAGATACAAATTAGCCATAGTTATTTAGAATTAATCATGCTCCTTATGTCCCACGTTCTATCCTCTTATTCCTCTCCCGAGTTCAATTTGGACAATGTATTTATTTCAATGGTGATCAGTCACGAAATATAGAAAGCAAGAACATAAGAAATATTCATATGATAATTGACATTAACCCAATAATAAAATCAATAGATTACAATCATCCTGTAGCCACAGCCCTAGAACTAGGGTATTTAGCTACTCATAATCCAACAATCGATCAAACAATGTTCAAATAACATACAAATATCAAAAGGAAAGAGTTTAGGAAAGAATCCTAAAACTGGTGAAAACGTTTTTCCAAGTCGTCGTTCTTCAAAACCCAGAAAAAGAATAATTAATAAAATAAAATAATGACCTATTTATACTAAAAGCTGAAACGGCCAAAAACTGGAGCAAAGGACGCGACGCGGAGAGGTTTTAAATATTTGATTCCAGGCACAATAGCCTTCTCCGCGACGGGGACACTCCACAGAGTGATCTGCCTCTGTTAACTCTAGTGAGTTAATTTAAGACCCCCTCTCCGCGGAGAGGATACAACAATACCTTGATCTTCTTTTCTTCCTCTTTCTTCCATGCTTCTCTTTTGCCTTTAATCTTCTATGTTCCCTATTGTCCATTTTCGTGCTCGTTTCTCCTCTTAAACTTACCTACACAACTAATCATGTTGGTTAGCTCATAAACAGACAAAAGACTCAATAAAACTATAAACGAACACTTATTGAATTCAAAACAAGCTTAAATGCGGGCATAATTAGCTTACCATAAGTACCCTCAAAGCATACTTGTGCAATGCATGAATAAGATCCCATAATCCTACCCATGCTAAGTATAGTTCCTTGAGTATCCATAGTTCACAATTCATATCCTTAATCATAGTGAGAATATACCTTAACTGACATAGACCATGTGAGCTTACCATGGAATCCAGTGTTCCCCACATCGAAAAGGGTTGTCCTACTTGCCTAAGGTAGAACCATACTCTTAGCTTAGGTGGATCCACTAGCTAAATAACATATAGGGGCACTTAGTTTACGGGATAAGAAGATTACAACTAGAAACCCGCCCTTTCTAGCGGGGGGGCCTCGATCTCATATTCAATATCCACTCGGTGCTAGCTAAGCATAATTCCCACGGTGTACATATTAAGTTTTGACTTAAGTTCATATTCATGGAAGAATGCCATGACACTCAATCCAACATAATTTATACTATAGCTCATAGATTCAATAGGTAAGAATATCCTTTCAACCTTAGAATCATCATATTCTGAGAAAACCTTTCACGTCATAGCATTTTCATACATAAATGTGTACATGAGGATAACCTTCCAACACACAACAACTAGATCATAATCATATTCACTTTACTCTCAAAGTGATCTTAAAGCATATACATAAACCTCATAATCATGCATAATTTACATACTTTGCCTTTCAAGGACCATAGATCGTATTCCATCAACACATCTAGAATTACTACATTAGACATGGTTGATAACATAATTCAAATAGTTCAAATATGACAAGCATAATCTCATAATATCCTTCTTTCATCAATTCACCCACATCACAAGGTCATAAATTGGGAATATGGGGATTTCATGGATTCTTAGGGGATTTCAACATAAAACCATAACAAATCATCAATTTGATCATAATATGAGGTAATTAAAGCAATAGAATCATTTTTGAAAAGGAATCCATGACTTGGAGTAAAACCCTAGTTTTTGGGGAAATTACAAGTTTTGAAATTGCGTTGGGAGGGACTCCATGGATGAAGACTATCCATGGATGAAGGAATAACATACCTTAGTGGAGAATTCCAACGAATTTGAGTGGAAAAGCTTGTTACTTCAACCCTATCTTCACCTTCCTTCTTCTTCTTCCTTGGAGTTCTAGAGAGAGATTTTGGGGATAAGTTGGTTTTGATTAGGGATTTAGAAATAATGAGGAAGATGAGTTAATTTAGTGGTCTTAAATCATTATATAATTAGTCTAATTTAGTGTAAAATGAAGTCACTTATCATTAGTTAAAAAAGGAAAACCCCATAATGCCTCTAAGTGAAACTACCAAATAGCAGTTCCACACCTCACCCACGACCCATCACCGACGGACTGTGGTTGGACCCACGGCCCGTGCTAGTGAACGTGGTTTGGGGTTCAGCAACCTGGTTTCTGGGGCCTCCATCCACGATCCCTCACCTACGGGGCGTGGGTGGACTAACGGGGCATAGATCCCTTATCCGTAGGTCACTGGCAGGGAAATTCCTAGGGTCTCCCTCAAGGACCCATGGTTGGTCCTTGGGGTTCGTACCTTGACATTATAACACAAAACCCTATATGTTTAGGTATGGGGAGGTATGTTTACAACTCTAACCCTTATGTTAAGTTCTATTTTAGCCTACCAATTTTTAGAGTGTTAGAATATCTCTCCCTTGGGAACATTCATCCTCAAATGACGATCTAGACACCTTACGGAATTGAAGACTCAAAACTAGTAGCCCAACATACATGAAACATCAAAATAATACACAATTTAAAGGAGGAAACTTCAACTCCAACTCAAACATAATCAATGCAACACAAGGAAGTAGGAAATACATCTAACAACCCATTATGCATCCAACTCAACATTTCTCATATTCATAGGAGGAACTACCTTCTCCAACTAAAAGCATGCTCAACACAATATAATGGAGCCAATATGCAATTACTCTCAAAAGCATACTAAAGTATGTTCATCAACTCATCTCATGAAGTCAAATAGTCAATCCATACTAAATGCACAACAACATGAGGAACATAAATCATGAAAACTCATTTTATTAGTAAACATGAATTTTATCAAGAACATGCATAACATAAGGAAATCAGGGGAAAGCACACATACCACACATGACTCCCAAAACACTAAAACTCAAGAGGAAATACTTACCTCAAGCTTGAATAGGATTAGAAGGAAAAGATGAGGATATCAGGACTTCATATCGGCCTCGGCCTCCCAAGTAGACCCTCAACTAAATGATTTCTCCATAGAACCTTTACGGAAGCTATTTCCTTGTTTCTCAATCTCTTGACTTGTCGGTCTAGGATCTCTACCGGAACCTTTTCATATGAAAGACTTTCGTCAACTCCCAACCCTTCTAAGGGAATAATGGATACCGGATCTCCAATACACTTATTAGCATACAAACATGAAATACCGGGTGGACTAGAGCCAACTCATTTGGCAAATCCAACTCATAGGCAGCTTTCCCAATACGTTTCAAAATTTGGTATGGGCCACATACCGGGGACTAAGTCTTCCCTTCTTGCCAAACCTCATCACACCTTTCATAGGTGAGATTTTTAGATAGACCCAATCATTCACTTCAAATTCTAGATCCCTTCTTCTCACATCAGCATAAGATTTTTGTCTACTTTGAGCCGTTCTCAACCTCTCTCTAATAAGCAAAACTTTCTCAATAGCTTCATAAACCGATTCGGGACCAATAAGAGCAATTTCACCTACCTCAAACCAACCAATCGGAGACCTACATCTTCTACCATACAAGGCTTCAAAAGGAGCCAACCGATACTTGAGTGGTAGCTATTATTGTAGGCAAACTCTATTAAAGGAAAGTGGTCATCCCAATTACCCTTGTAGTCTATAACACATGCCCTTAACATATCCTCTAATGTTTGGATAGTACGCTCCGCTTGCCCATTGGTTTGGGGATGAAAAGTCATGCTAAACTTATCCTTAGTACCAAACTTTTTTGGAATGACTTCCAAAAGTGTGGGGTAAATTGAGTACCCCGATCTGAAATAATAGACAAAGGGACCCCACGCAACTTCACTATCTCACTTATATACAACTTGTCATAGTCTTCCGTCGAATGAGAAACCTTGACAGGGATAAAGTGGGATGATTTTTTCATTCGATCTATAATGATCCAAATAGAATCATGTTGCCTTCGGGTGTGAGGCTAACCCACAATAAAATCCATATTCACCTCTTCCCACTTTCAAGTGGGAATTGGTATATTTTGGGATAAGCCTCCTGGCCTTTGATGCTCAACCTTAACTTGTTGACAATTCGTACATTTGGCTACAAATCTCACGATATCTTTCTTCATTCAGTTCCACCAATAGACTTCCCGTAGATCACTGTACATCTTGGTGGTTCCCGGATGAATAGAATACCAAGAATTATAAGCTTCCTCTAGAATTTGTTCCTTCAAACAATCAACATCTGGAAAATATAACTGGCCTTTGTACCTAAGCACCCCATCTCCCCCTTGGGAGAAAGCCTCGATGGACTTTTTGATTACCGACTCTTTCAACTCAACTAATATAGGATCAAGGTCTTGCTTAGACTTCACATCCATCACAAAGGACGATTCAGAACTATTATGGACTATGACACCACCCTTGGTGGAATCCACTAGTTGAACACCTAGCCGAGCCAACCTATGCACATCATGAACCAATTCTTTATTTTCATCCTCTACATCAGCCACACTACCCATGGACAATCTACTAAGAGCATCTTCTACCACATTAGCTTTGTCGGGGTGATAAGGGACACTCATGTCATAGACCTTCAGTAATTTTAACCACCTCCTTTGGTGAAGATTCAAGTCCTTTTGAGTAAACACATATTGTAAGATCTTATGAACGGTAAACACATCAACATGCACCCCATATAGATAATGCCTCCAAATTTTTAAGGCAAACACAACCGCCGCTAACTTAAGGTCATGGGTAGGCTAATTCTTCTCATGAACTTTAAGTTGCCTTGAAGTATAGGCAATCACCTTACCATTTTGCATAAGCACAAATCCCAACCCAACTCTAGAGGCATCACAATATACCACAAAACCATTTGTATCCTCTAGTAAGGACAACAGCGAAACGGAAGTAAGTCTATCTTTCAACTCTTGGAAACTCTTCTCACAAGCTTTCGACCAAACAAACTTAGCTTTCTTTTGAGTCAAGGCCGTCAAAGGAGAGGCAACGGAAGAAAAACCCTCAACAAATCTCCTATAATAACCGGCCAATCCCAAGAAGCTTCTAATGTATGTTGATGATAGAGATCTAGGCCAACTCTTGACCACATCCGTCTTCTTAGAATCTATCTCAATACCCTTACTTGACACAATATGACCAAGGAATGCTAC